>PVJO010004884.1:0-104217 GCA_004026905.1 Hystrix cristata
TCTTCCTGTATCTTTTATCTAGGCTACCTGCCCCCAGGGCGGCCCGCACTCCCACCCCCAATTTCAGTCTCACATCCTTGATCCCAGCAGAACCACACCAAATCGATCAATAGATCAATTTAGTAATCACACACTCTAGATCCAGCTATCTCTTACCACATGAGGCTTTGGGGGGACATCTAGACACAAACCATAACAGATTCCTTCCAGGAGAGCTCTTCGGGGCAGCTACCCACCTTGGGAACATGTGAGCCCGTCTGCGTTCGCGGAGGAAGGCCCTGTCCCTGAGGTGCAGTCCTGTAAGACTGCGATCTTCACACTGGAGCTGACTCTCTTAACTGACTCAGGACAGTGAAATTTCCTAAGGGAATATCTTTTTTTTTGAAAAGAAGAATAAATATTTTAAAGTTTTTTTAAGTCCTCTATACCATTTCTGCCTAGTTTACCTTAGAGAATGACTTCCTAAGAAAAAGGAATT
The DNA here is from genome assembly GCA_004026905.1 of Hystrix cristata. Lineage (NCBI taxonomy): Eukaryota > Metazoa > Chordata > Mammalia > Rodentia > Hystricidae > Hystrix > Hystrix cristata. The sequence continues at coordinate 479 of PVJO010004884.1, forward strand.
TTAAATAATAGAATACATTGTAAGGGAGGTTGTGAAACCATCAGACTGAGATTTTTTTTTAATAGCACCTATGGCCTTTGAGACAATTAGACAGACATTGTCTAAAGACAGGATTTGGGGTGAAAAAATGCTTATTATTTCTGCTCAGCAACTGTCATAGACAAAGGCAATACTTATGTTTAGAATCAAGCATTAGTGTTGAGTTTCTAAACAGTTCAGAATTTCATAAAAATATCTTTGAGATTTTGTGTTTGAAATAGTAGTTCAGCTTACAAGAGCTGAAGTAGAAAAGACACTTTAAAAAACAAGTATATTATTACATTCAAGATGATTCTTAGATGCCAACAGAAATCAATATTTGCTCTTGTGTCTTTTTTGGGAGGAGGTGCTGGGGCTTGAACTCAGGGCCTTCCACCACTTAGCTTAATCCCTAACTCCTTGTGTTTGTTTTTTGAGCAGTACTGGGGATTATAGCCAGGGCCTTTATCCTGAGCTACATCCCCAGCCCTATTTTTTATTCTTAAATTTTGAGACAGAGTGTCGCTAAGTCACTAAGTTACCCTAGGTTGAACTTGAGCTTGCAATCCTCCTGCCTCAGCCTCCCAGAGTGCTGGAATTACAGACATGTGCCACCATGCCTGGCTAATAAGTTACTCATAAACAGCAAAATATGCAAATCTAGCAGACTTTAGATTCCAATTAATGAATGTAGTGTACCAATTGAACTTTCTTGACCTTTTTGCCTGACATACTTCTGAAAGCAGTTATTTTATACATTCAGTTTTCAATTGAGTTAGTTTTTTATAAACTTTTTTTTTCAGTTACTAGGGATTGAATCCAGGGCTTCACATATGTTAGGTGAGTGTTCTCTACCTTGTAGAGCTCTATCACCAACCCTTTAAAATTCTTTTTATTTTGAAGAAAGTTCTAAGTTGCCCAAGCTGGTCTCAAACTTGCATTTCTCCTGCCTCATATGACAGCACACTCAGTTATAACCCATCTTTTACATCACAAAATAAAAGGGGGGAATTAAGGATTTAGCTCAGCGGTAGAGTGCTTGCCTAGCAAGTGCAAGGCCCTGAGTTCAATCACCAGCATCCCTAAATAAATAAATAAGTAAATAAATAGGAGATTTAACATATGACAGAATTTCATTTGGAATATATAAAAAGCTTAAGTATAATCTCATCCCTTCCTACCCTCTTACCATACAGGAGCTCTCCCAAGAAGAACCCACTGTTAAAAATTTTAATTGTCCCTGCTTAAACTGTATCAGTCTCTTTTCTATGCAGTTTTGACGAAACTAGAAAAGGCTATTCATAATGATCTGTAATGTGCTTTCCCCCCTTACCTATCTAGCCATCTTTCCATATCATTGTTTATAGATTTACTCACTTCCAATGACTGTATTGCATCCTAGTACATGGATATATCACGGTCTATGTAGGCATTCCTAATTTATATTTAAATAGTCTCCAGGTAGTATTTTTTCTTTTATGCTACTAAAAGCACTACTAAAGGGAACATTATGCAGTTTTATGTGCTTGTAGTAACATTTAAGTTAGATAGATTTTGCCATAGACCAGTTCTTGCTAACTAAGGTTACTATACTTAGCATGTTGTTAAAGCCAGTGGCCATTTATGATCCCTAACATACATATGACCATCTTCTCTGTTCCTCTTTGCTTTTTCCTTTTATCTGCTTTTCCTCTTATCTCTTTGCATCTTCTCAGTCTGCTCTGCCACCACCTCTTCCTCAATACAGTCTCTGAAGTGGTAGTCTGGTCCTCCTTTTTGCAAATTATGTTCTCTTCTCCACTCAACCTCATCAGTGCCCAAGACGTCAAGTACCATGTATCTAGGAATGACACTTGTATTTATATCTCTGTCCTAGGCCAGTCCTCTGGCTTTCCCAATTGTGTAGAGTATAACACATTTGCAATTTTTTAGATTGCTTTTATTTTTCTACCCCATACCTTTTCATCATGACACCAGGCCTTCTACCACAAACTCAGTATATCAAAAACCAAATTCATAGTTTCATCAAACACAGTTCTCCCCAGTAATTTCTATTTTAGTGAATGGTAGTACCATTCAAACTATTGCACAAGCAGAAATAACTATTCTTTTGTAATTCATTACATGGCTGAGTATAATGCCACATTTGAGACCCTGTCCCAATGCAAAAAAAAAAACAAAAAACAAAACATGAAACCCAATGATAACAAAATTCATCACCATGCATGTAGTTTTTGGTTTGTTTATTTGTTGTTTTGTACCAGGGATTGAACTCAGGGCTTCTGCACTGAGCTACAACCACATGTGCCACAGCTGTAACTATAACATCAGCCCTTTTCTATTTTTTAGTGTGAGACAGGGTCTCGTAAAATTGATAAGCTGCCCGGGCTGGGCTAAAACTTGATCCTCCTGGGATTACAGGTGTGTGCCCAGCTACCATAGATAGTTTTACTCAGTGAACATTCGTTTAGTCCACCCATTTTTCTCCATCTTCAATGGTACCCAACTAGTTACCACCTCTTACCATGGTGGTACCTTCCTAACTGAGCCCTGTCACTCTTGCTTACCCACTCTACTGAAGTTTCCACCTTACTCTTGTTTACTTTTTGTCTTCCAGCCACACCAGTCTTCTTTTCATTTCCCCATGTTCCTTCTATGTGCAGAATGTTTTTATTTACTTGGAGGCTCCAGTTAGATCAGTGAAAATACAGACATGATTTTTTCTGTGACTGGACCGCACATGTAAATAAGATGGAATGGGAGAAAACATACAAAAAGCAAACACAAAAATAAATAAGCAAGGGCTGGGGATTTAACTCAAGTGGTAGAGTGCTTGCCTACAAGTGCAAGGCCCTGAGTTTGATCCCCAGCACCTAAATAAATAAATAAGCAAGCAAGACAAATACCAGCTTTGATCACTGTTAACTGATACGCTGAGAGTGAATTGAAGCTGATGTAAGGCTGATACAAAACTTTCTTTTTGGGTGGGCAGAGTGATGGAATTTCATATAGTTGAGATTTATGAAAAGGTAAAGAACCATGTAAAGATTATGGGGAGAAGCGTTCAACTAAGGGAAGAGGGGCTGCAAACACCCTAATATAGGAATAAGCTTGGCCTGTGGTACCAGTGGTGGATGCAGTGAGAAATGAACAGATTAAGGAACGGCTAATATATGCTGTTCTCTCTGTGTAGAGCAGTTTCACTCCTTTCTGCTCACGTTCTTCCTCCCCATTCTTTGATGTCACTTTCTCAGGGAGATCTTTCCTGATCCTGTAGATTTCATCAGGTTCCTCACATACTTGCAACATGCACCTTTCTTTATAACATAAATCACAGTTGTAGTTTAGTGACATCAGTCTTCTTGATGACTTGATTAATTTGTCCATCTCTTTCCTGAAAATTTGTTACCCGAAAGCCTGTACCTGTGTGTATTGCTGTTTTTCCCAGTTCTGGTGTTGTGCTTGTTTTGCAGTGCTGATTATAGAACCTACAGCCTCTTGCATGCTAGGCAAGCACTCTACCCCTGACCTATAGATCCAGTCCCCTAATTCTTAACACAGATGAGACAATCAAATTTGCTAAAGTGGGATTGTTGGGTCAAAGGTATAAGCCCTTTACATCTCAATAGATAATGGCAAATTACTTTCTCTAAAATATGTACCGCTTCGTATTGCCATTGTTCATACATGAAAGCACTCATTTCCCCTCGTCCCTTCCAGTCTTTTATATTAGCATTCTGTTTGATTTCAGCACTCTAGTAAGCAGTTATTTGCATTTTTTCTCCTTGAGCACCTACACTTTAGACAAACCCAATTTATATCAAGCTCAGGTTCATAGCAGAAGTTTTAAACCTAAGTTAAATTAGTTTATTTGGGGAATACTTTCCTTCCACCTAACTCTCCACTTGAATGTGACATCCTGTATATCTCATACTCTTCGTTTTTGGAAATGTCTGTGCTGCAAACTATATGCTAATTTGGCAGTCACACTCTACGCAGCCAAGACAGATTGGGTATCAGTGAAAGACAGACTTGTCCTCTGTCTCCAGAGAAGAATACAACAAATTGAAAGGAGAATCAGAGAAAGGGCTGAGTTGAAGTTAGAACTGATCGGTCTTGCAAGAATGGAGAGACAGTAGGATCTGATGATATTAAAGTTCTTGAGCAAAGTGTAACTGGGGTCATGATAGCACCTTAAGAACTTTATAAAATCAGTATTTCTTCAGTGGCCAGGTAAACTTAGAATAGAATTGAAATTAGAAAAAGATATACTTGTACAGTAAGACAAAATACGATCCAAATCTGAAAAAGTTTTCATTGAAGGGATTGGGCAAATGTATCTAAAACCGAGGACCACTGTTTGGGCAAGCTTGGACCTAGATGTTTGCAAGTGGACCCTAATAGACCCTCAGTTTTTAGTAAGGAGGTGTCTTGTAAGAAACAGTAGATTGTCTTTTAAGGAGAGCCCTGGGAGACATTGGGGGAAAGGCTCTATTTTTAGCGTCTCAGCCCATAAGTACAGGGCCCTGGGGTATGGATGACGAGGCAGGAGGTGCCAGGATTATTGTGGACTCAGACATAAGGTATATACAGGCACAGCTGTCTACTTATGGCAATAAGAAATAATGAGCAGAGATCTCAGGATCTGAATAAGGAAGCCACAGGTGAGTCTCTGGTGCCCTAGACTGATATTGGGCTTAATGTCAAGTTCCTACAGATTGGGTGCAGAGGGAAGAATGGAAGGAAAATCTGTTTGCCTGATGACCAAGACAAGTCTGCAACAGGCTGTGTACCAAGCTATGGAAAGCTAGAGAAAGAAGTCAGAGAGCAATGAGGTGGGGACTAACAATGCCAAGACCCAGAGACTCATTACAGGCTGCCTAGTCAGCCTAAATTACTTAGACATTTCTTATCACATCCACCTTCATTATATATCATAGTAATTAAATGGTTAATTTGTGCATGTTCTTGGATTTAACTGTCACCTGCACCTAGAAGAGGTGAAACATTAGGTCCTAGGATACTGAAATGGGGTGCAATGGGGTCATAAAACACTAAGGGTGTATTAAGTTTGAGTAGTCTTTCATTTTCCTGTTGTCCAGGAAAGATTTCACTGCACACTCTCTAGTGCATTGTCTAGGCTGGCTTTCAATGCTTAATTTGATATGGATTTTGTTCTTGGCAAAATATAACTTACTATTAAATAAATCTCACTGCTAGAAAGTCTGATCGGCTCTGTACATTTTCCCATTTTGTTTCACCTCATTACTCAGGATACTAAATAAGCCCTGTCCCAGCATGGCACTTTGCAATAAGCAAAGTATTTTGACAAAGCCCTGTAAGAGTTTCTATTGTGTTCCAGTCCCGTGTTTTACTTACAAGCTCTCCTGACTCCAAATACCACCACCGATTTGAGTCAGTACAATGCACTTGCATGCTCACTGTCTGCTCTGCACTGGATGAATGTTTGTAAATGTACTGCCTTGAGATTAGAACAAGAAGCCCTGTGAATATCTTTGAAATCATTAGTGTTGTAAATGAGGGGGGAAAAATCCGTATTTCACCTGTTTTATCCACAATCAGAAATGATAGTTCATGAATTTTGGCACTTTAAAAAATGCTGGCAGCAATATAGCAACAATAATAATGGCAATAACAACAAGTCTTAACAATTATAAATCACCAATGGTTTCTCTGTCCTGCTTTTTGTTTATAAAGACAAATATAATCTTCCTACCATACTTTCTATTCAGATGAAGCCAGTGTAATTTTTACAGTGTTTTGGTGATGATAAAAATATTTCACATGTAATAACTAATTTTTAAACAGGAAATTAAGAGACAATATCTTCTGGCAGGAAAATATCAGATCTCTAAAATTGATAACATATTGTTAAAACACAAAAACTGGCCAATTGCTGAATAAAATCTCTTGGCTTTGTAGGCAGTTTAGTTGGCAGTCCTATACCTGCTGTATATGTTGGTGTCCAGATGGCCAAAATGCCAAGCAAATCCTTGAATCCTGAATACAGATGGTGTTAAGATGCTGATTTTGCATGAGAGATTGTGGGTGGGCCTTCACCTGCCTCGGCAAGTAGGCTCGCTAAATTAACCTTGCCAAACCATACAGCCATCACCATCTACATGTGGGTGGTGACTGACGATGTTGATTTAAGGAGCCCTGGGTATGGAAAAAGCTGGCCAAGTAACGGGGCATTGCCCTTCCCTGCTCTGAGATAATGTTTCTCAAGGTGTGGTCCATGCACTGTCTGATTTGAGATCATCTGGATCGATTCAGATGATCTGCTGAGTGGATCCTGCCCTTGATTTAATGTCTAGACATAGAGTTCAGTCATCTGCATTTTTAAACAAGCTCTCTGGCTGATTCTTCTGAGCACCACATTTACAAACCATTGATTTGCGGTTGGGGATTTAGCTCGGTGGTAGAGTGCTTGCCTAGCAAGCACAAGACCCTGAGTTTGATCCCCAGCACCCCCCAAAAAAACACCATTGATGACACTTAAAGATGCAGACACATTGCCTGTCTCTCCAGTGGCACAGTTACCTGCTGGCAGTAATCTTGTGGCTAACCTCATAACTTTCTCTGTCTTCCAGTGGTGCTTCCCAAATTGTAAATCCCCCCAATATCTATATACAATCCAACCTATTGTAACCAGGAAAGTGGATTTTCTTGGACAGTTCCAGATTCATGTTATTTCATTATTTTCAATGAAATTTGGCCCATTGCTATAAATCCATCTAAACTAGATGCAGCGGTGGGCCCCTGTGATCCTAGCACTGGAAGAAGCAGAGGAAGGAGCATCACAGGTTTGAGTTCCACCTGGACAACTTCACGAAAAATAAAATATAAAAAGAGAATGTAACTCAGTGGTAGAACACCCCTGGTCCAATCTCCAGTAACACAAAGACAGAAAAAGAGAGAGAGAGAGAGAGAGAAAGAAATTAACTATATTTTAAAAAATTAAACCTCATAAACACACTCTTGACAGAGGATTTCCAGAACTGCTTCAGAAAGTGGCAGGAAAAATGGGATAAGTGTGTTCAAAGCAAGGGCAGTATTTTGAAGGAGTTTAGTGGCAATGCATCTTTGCTGTAATAAATTCTTTTTCTTTCTTTCTTTCTTTCTTTTTTTTGGAGATAGGGTCTCACTATGTCTTCCAGGCTGGCCTGGAACTCAAGGCAATCCTCTTGCCTGAGCCTTCCAAGTGCTGGGATTAGAGGCAGTGAGCCAGTATGCCCAGCTGCTGTAGTACATTTTTAAAATTTAAACATTTACCGTATATTTTGGTTACCCCTTGTATGTACTCTTACAAATTGGGATGACACAGATAAAGCAATTAGTGAAATTTCTGGATGTCAGCTCTTAAAAAGACTTTAAAAATATATAAAAGAGGTAATTGTCTAAAAGTCAAAGCACTTTTGAATTACACGGAAGAGAATCAGAGGGAAAGAAGTATTGCTTTTGCAGATTGTTTTTAACTCTAAAAACTTAATTTTAAATATTAAGAGCCAAGTTTAGTGCAAACACTTGGATAAATAGACTCTTATGTTATCCCAGCAAAAATACACAAAACATATCACTGTTGTGTAATATAATCACTACCTTATACTAAGAACTTACTGTTTTAGGCATGGCAATAATCATTTTGCATTTATCCTCTTATTTAATATTGTTATTGTTTCTCTATTCAGGTGTGAGTCCTTTTTGTGAAACCAGAGAGCTTAAATTACACATTAAGTATCACGCTACTGATAAGTGTTGGCGACAAGGATCAAATTCAGATCTATGACTCCAGAATCTGAGTTCTTGAACACAGTGTGGTGTCCTGTGTCTCCATTTTGCTTGCTTTTTTATTCCAGTGTGGTCTGTGCTTGGGTATTCATTTCTCATCAGTTCTTTACAACACTTTGCAGGGCTTTTTTCAGTTTTCATTTCTGATTCAACTTCCAACTATTCTTGAAAATATCTTCTACAAGGCACTCAGTTTCCCAGAAATGACTCTATTTGCCTATTAATTATGAGGGCCTTGTCTTACTGCCAATAGCATCACCATTCTGCCAATATTACTGATGGAAAACGTGTTTAATGGGTTGCTTTTGTTTCTTCTGGATGGAAAGCTAGGCTCATGGTTGGAATCTAAGCCTCGAGTGAATCCCAGTGGGTAAAACATGGATGTCACTTTTCTGAATTCCCTGGTGCTATGGTAAAAGTGTTTGTTATTCCCCTCCCCAAATTCAAAGATTGAAATCCTAACTCTCAAGGTGGTAATGTTGGGAGGTGGAGATCTCTGAGAGGTGATTAGATAGTGAGGGAAGAGCTCTTATGATTGAAATTAGAGCCTTTATGAAAGAGACTAGAAAGCAGAAAGTCAGCTAGCCTCTTCCATCACAGGCAGAGGAGAAGGCACCATCTCTGAGAAAGAGCACCCTCACCAGAACCCAACCATGTTATTACCATTGTGGTTTTGGTCTTCCCAACCTCCAGAACATTAAGAAATAAATCTGTTGCAGCACCACCTTCACAGCATTCTACTGATACTATGGTAAACAAGAGAATTTAAGAGAAGAAAATACAAAAGAGCAGGGGTACTTCAAGTCATGGTTCACTGGGAGACCAACTTTGGAAAACAGCTAGCACACAGTCTTAACCTCTAACCCTTTTCCTCAGGCCATTCCAGCTGGACCAAAAAGACAAACAAGGATGTGGCTTATAATGCTAATGTTAACAGAAGTAGCTTTTCAAGTTTCGCCCATCTTTCAGGTTTGGTTCCCAGAAGATACTCAAGGTTTTCTACTTCAAAGATTAGTGCTTCAAAGATTAGCTGCCAACTGATAATTTTAATTAGCAACTGTTTCCACTGTCCCATCTCAGAACACAACCTTGATGTTATTGCTGAGGTTTGACCTTGCTGTTGTAATTATATGAGTCTTAATGCTTCTCCTTAAGATGTGATAGTTCTCTGGTTTACTTTGGGGACTTTATCTATTTGCATCAGTGTTGCAAATTTTTTATTAAGCTCCCAAAGGAGTAATTTAGCTTCCTTAAAATCTTACAGATCCTTCTATTACTGTATTTTGGTCAAATTCCTCGAGGTCAAAGGGAATTTGGTAGCATCACTCAGAGACATTTTCAAATTTCTCTCTCTATTGCCCACTGTAGTGACTCTATATTCTCTTTATGGCTTAACTCATGAGCTTCTTGATTAGAGTGGCTATGTGTAAAAATTAGTGGGGCATTAATGTAGATAGTACAATTGGGGCTACAGGACCACTCTCCTCTACTCACTGGAATCTGGGCTACACCCCAGTGCCAACTGCTGACTTTTGTCCTAAGGCCTACCACCTGGGGGTAGAAATAAGATGGCTGTGTGTCAGATCATCCTGCACGACCTATAGTAACCTTCCTTCACTTGGAACTCAGTGAAGGTCCATGCATGTGGACTGCATCTCATACATCCAATTATAACAGAGTGAATTATGGGAAAGGACATGTGTGATAGGTACAACTGATGTGACTCCACACCTTGTCAATCATGTTGTCAGGTATGTTCTGGAAGACCCTCTGAGAGGTGCCCTAGACCCAGAAGAACATTTTAAACTCTTAAACCCAATGCATTCAGTGCTCTTGCCATTTTTCTTTCAGCTGATGCGAGCCTGATCACTCTGACCGTGCCATCTCTTGATTAAACTTCATTAAAAGCAGAATTTGCTGCTTTTTCCTTACCGTCACATGCCATGTCCAATTCTTTGTTTATCATGCACAAGAACCTATCTAGAAACCCAACCATGACTTCACCACAGCCACAGCATGAAGCAGACAGCAAATACACAGCCTTAGGGATCCTAATTCAGCCTTCTCAAATGTTGAGCATTTTGAGGATGTAAACAGAGATTGCTGAGTTCAACTCAGATAAGAATGAAGGCACAGAATTAAGCAGATGAAAATAGAAATGTCAGCTTTATTATTGATTTGTACTTGTAGTTTTAGATTTGTGGACAAACAACTCCCTATCTCCCTTTCTCAGAGGTTGATTTTCCTCCTGCAGGAACCTGCCTGTTAGGGTCAGAACAAACCAGAATGAAAAAGTCATACAGTCAGGCCAGCTCTTCAAGAGGTCCTGGAAGAGGCAAGCCAAGCCCAGCCAAACACAATTCTCCAAAACAAACTCAGTCAGCCAAGTCATTTTTCACATGGTTACAGCAAGTGAGGAGTGGGCAGAGGCTAAAAGTCTTCTTCTGCTGCTCACCTGTCTGCTGGAAATATGAGAAGGGAATGTGTATTTTTTCTTTGCTAAGTGCTAAGACATCCCCCCCACCCCCAGGCATATTAGGTAGAAGCACAACACTGAAATTCCCAACATTCTCACCTCTCTCTGTGAGGAGGGCTGTTGGTGGCCTGTGGTGACACGCCAGTGTTTCTGAGTTCAGCACAAGTCTAATTAACCCTACTTAACTGTGAACCCTCTCTGTACTCTTTCAAATATGCCATTTTAATTACCAAACAAAACCTCATCTACATAAATGAGGTAGAAAGATAAGCGTAAGTACAATGTGGAATTTAAGGATAGAATCCAAAGCTTTGATTATACTTTAGCTATGACCTAGTGATTTCACAATTTTTTATTACTACATTTCATTTGAAGAACTATTTGTTGTTATACAGTAAAAATGAAGCAGGAGCATCATATGTTTTAATGTAGATATATAAATATGTGGCTGTATGAATATGTACATAAATTGCCTGCTCGTGTCAGGATATACGTGTGTAAATATGGATGCTTCTACCATCCCGACAAAAGTGTTTCATTAGTTTCTGTTAGGAGGTTTGAAACTAAAGGTTTAGACTCCTGTGTGTTTCTTTGAGATACCTTTCACATGTAATTTGTGCATTAAACATGTACACAGGCTTCTTTATAGTGCTATAATTGCCACATCTACATAATATATGTGCTGAACAGACAAAGAGCTTCTTTTCCATTTGAATTAAAATTTCAAAAATACTAATTCATCTTTAGAAGCAAAAGCACCGATCAAAGGATGCAGTAAGATACTCATTAACACTGAACAATGAAAAACCTGTTGTAATTATGATGAGCAATACATTCTGGTGGTGGGCATAGGAACTATGCAATCAGCTTTACAAGTTATAACTCCACCAAAGCACAGCCTGACAAGCAGCCAGACCCTACCCAGGGTCTCCCGTAGTTGTCCAACCTCCTAGGTATGTTGCGCAACTTAGTTTATGAGAAGCACATTTTTAAGATCTTGTGAGTAGATAAGGAAAAAAACATAAAGCCTTCATTATATGTGTAATAGACCCGTATATAGTATTGATCAGGTATTTTTCTAGGTACTTGACACAGATTAACTCCTCTAGTCTTGATAGTAAAGCTTTAAGTTGGAAATGACTATTATCCCTGTAGTAGAGGTGGGACATTGAGGCAGAGAGAATTTAAATAAGTTCCCCTTATGGCTGTCAGCTGACACTTGAATGCAGGCAGTGTTGCTGCTAAAGTCCATGTACACAACCACTTCAACTTATTTGCTGTAGCTTGAGCATATAACATCAGTGTTCTAGTGATCACTTCTAGTGATTATTTCTAGTCCTATTGCTCACTTAACCTAAAGCAAATTACTGCATCTTGCTGGGCCTTAGTCACCTTCTTTAAAAGATGATTGCTTTACAGGCCAGGGGTTAAATCACTGCATGCTAAACATGCATTAAGGCCCTGGTTTTTCATCACACACAAAAAAAGAGAAATGGTTGATTATATAGCTATTCTTTATTAAACAACCCTAGTGATAAGATTTGAGTAAATGAAATGGACTGTGAGCTTCTCAAAATTTTTACCCCAATTTTACCCCAGATTTTAAATGTCTGCAAGTATTTTTGAGTATCTCAAGGTCAAAGTGGTTAAGATAACGTTAGTATCTTAACCAACTGACTGAAAGTCAACAAACGTCTGGCCTATGCTCCTTCATTTATTGCAAATGAGATTTGTGGCAAATGAGTGATGTAGATGGATATAACATGAAAGGCTTTGATAGGGAAACTTCCTAAACTTGAAGCTCTAGTTCCCTCAGGCTATTTAGTGTTATAAATTTCTTCTTCCTGTTCTATCAGATGCTTTCTTAGTAGACTAGCTCCTGAAACGGATCCATCTTCTTAGTTGGTTCCTAGGTCCAGATTTTAAACTCCAGCCACAATTATTTACACTAATTGGTAGGCTCAGTGGAGAGGCTAAGGGTTGAATAGGCACTGAGAACAAAAGTAGGTTCCCTCCTTAGAACCACTGTGTGAATGAAGAGGGTGGGAAAGGCCAACTTGCTGCTGCCTGCACTGAATTTGCTCTGGAAGATAGGACTTCGATCTGGCATATCTCCCAGCAATCATAATTAAAAGGGAATCCCACCAGGCAAAATTTTCTGTTTGGATTTTGTCAAATTATATGGATCTTATAGAAAACCACATTAAAAGAAGAAGAAGAAGAAAGCAATGTACACCATAATTTCTGGGTTGAACTGAGATAGTATTTAGACAGTGATCTTGGTCCTAAAAAACTTGTCTCAGGAGCTCTGGCCCCGTGACTCCCCTCTGTTGAGAGCTTTCTCTGCTGCAGTGCCCCGCCAGTGACTCACTCCAGGGCCCGAGGGAGGTCTGGCAGTCACGATTCTAGAGCATTCTGCGACCACCAAGCCAAAGAAACAAGAACCAAACAGCAGGACTCTCAGAGCAGAGGCACTCACTGGCTGCAGTGGGAAAAACATCACACATAACTGCTCTTTTGTAGTGGCAGTGAAATTATGAGATGGATCAGTTTTCATCCCAGCACAAAGATGGGAGAAATTTCTGGGAGGAGTTTCTGCTCAAGTTTACACAGTGTGGATTTAGGTGAAGTGTGTGGTGTGAATTTAGGGGAAAGCAGAGAAATAAACACCTAAATGCCTAAAACACCAAAAGAATTCCAAGACTATGTCTGTGGGTTCTCATCATTAAGTCTGGATAATTTGATTTCTGCAAGTTTCCAGATGCAAACCATAAATGGTTTACCCCTCTGTCCAGAAGAGTTGTAGATAGAAGAACTTGGATAATGCAAAGTCCGTGGCTCAATACATTAGTGCCTCGGTTCATGAACGCTTCTTTTAACTTACAATTTGGTTTGCAAACAGAAGCATTCAGAAAAATTTTGCTTCCATTCAAGAACTCTGCCTCGGATGACAAACACAAACACATGGTCATGGCTTCCTCTAGTCGAGATAGCTGTCACAGACAGACCTGCACACTTGCTGTGAAGCATTTTTGTGTGCTTTTTAGCACATACAGTACTTACTGTCCAATATTATTCAATCCAACATGGCTCCAAAGAAAGTGCAGAGCAAGGGTGGTGGCAAAGAAAGTGCAGAGCAAGCATGGTGCAAAAAAAGTGCAGAGCAATGATGAGTTAAGTAAGGTTAGTGTTCTGTCTTTATGCTGTACTGTACTTTGTTTCATATTTTTGTGGTTAAAAAAATACATATGGTTCAGAATGGGTTAATACTATTTACACTGAACCTTACAGGAAAATTTGATTAGGTTCTCGACCAATTCAGTTTGTGACCAGAATTGTGGAACAATTAAGTTTGTGAATTGAAGTACCACTGTACTTTAAACGGCCCAAAACCTTTAATCAAATGACTTGATTAAGCAGTCAAATTGAGCACAAGGTCATTCAACTCAGTCATAATGTTCTAGTACACAGAAAGTGCTTGAAGATCACATCTATTAATGAACAGAAACTCTTCAGTTTGTGACTGATTTGTACGCAAGTACATATGAATGTATGTACTTATTTTAAAGCAGCACAGTCCCACTACATTGCCCAGGCTAACCTCAAACTCCTGGGCTCAAGACTTGTACCACACAAGGAATGTAAACATTATGTATGACACAGGCATACTAATAACCTAAAATTAAAAAAAAAAACAAAAAACAGTACTTTACCTCAGCCCCCCTAGTAGCCAGAACTGTAGGCCCATGCCACTTTTTTTTTAAATCAAGCTCATCAAACACTTGCAACAAACACAACTCAAAGGCCCATTAGGTATTAAAGTAAACTTGAATGGGACTATAAACTTATGAACATTCACGGACACTTTGATGAAGAATTTTCCAGGGATACTAATACAAACATCAAAACAATTGCCAAATGTCTTCTTAACCTTTGCTCCCATTTTCTAAACCTAGACACCCATTTTCCCTTGCACAAACGCTCCTCGTTTAACACTCCTCGTTTAATGACCGAGTTCTGTCCCTGCAACTAGGTCGTTAGATGAATTGGTCACTGAATGAAGAATTGTATAGAGTATGTACATAACAATGTTCAGAATAAAGAAATGGTTAAAGGGAACTCCAACTTGATGACTTTGCTTTTATTTGCATAACTCTTACATGCAGTTCTGTGGTGTTTAACAGAACATAAAACTATAGTATTGTACCGTATAGTGCAGTCTACAAAAATTACAGTACTGTATAAACAAGGTATACTGTACCAAAAAGAAAAAAAGACATTGAGGCTCTATAAACAAGATGTACAGAACTGTACAAAAAAGAATAAAGATTGGTCATAAGTCCAAGTGGCAGGTCATAAGTCTGAACGGTTGTTAAACAGATGGGTTGTTAAACAAGGAGCATCTAGTATCTATAATTTATTTGGCTAGTCTGGATTTATCAACTATTTCCCCCGGGCACGTTCCCTCCTTCCCTAGAACAAGTGAGAAACTCAAGAAAGGAGAGCTGTACCTTGATTTGACTCCTAAATCCCAGGTATGTTGATTCACTGCTGCTGCTGCTGGACACAGACTCAGGCAAACTTAGATCTTTGATAAATGTTACACTTTTGGGGATTTAAAAAAATAGGTTTATTCTTTTGCCATATCATACAGAAATCCTACAATCAAATTTAGAAGATATCTTTTAATGGATCTGTGTTAATATCTACAAAACATGACACAATTAACAATACAAGGAATATACTTCCTTAGTTGCTCCTTTAGTTCCTCAATAAAAATGATTATATATATCTATATAGATAGATATATGGAGAGAGACTGATGAAAAATATATATACACTTCAGCAAAAGAAACACTTGTATAAATATTTTAATACTATATTTATTGTTTGTTTGTTTATTTTGAGGGTGCTGGGGATCAAAGTCAGGGCCTTGTGCTTGCTAAGCAAGCACCCTACCACTTGCGCTAAATCCCCAGCCCCATTATTATATTTATTGAGACATTATGAGATTAATACAAGTTATCTTTGGCCTCTACAATTACAAGAGGTGCTCAAAGTGGTGGCCATTAGCTTCCAAACATTCATTTGTATGGCAAACTGCTGCTTGGGTAACCTTGGTCACTGAGATTGCTGCACATGCATCTTCAATTTCTTCTTTAAGGGCCCAAAGTATAGTGGGTTTTCTGTGACATATAACATCCTATAGGGTCCCCCATACAAGGGTAGCACCATCTGTTGAAAAAGCATCATACTGGTTTTCTTTTCCTGAAGTGTGCATACGTTTATATATACGTATATCATGATGGTATTTTCCTGAAGTATTGAAAGCTCAGTAGTTAGACCAGTATTTTTTTTCTTTCATAGTGACATCTTCACTTGAGAATGCCAGAGCATAACACAGATGTCACCAGAACCTTTATTCAGGAAACTGACATTAGAACTCTAATAAATTAGAGTGAGACGTGCTTCTAAAACTCTGTGGTGAGACTACTATCCTAAAAAATTGTTGCTTGTAGCAGATGTGCTTCACCCGTCAAAATGATAAAATCTAGAAAGCTTTTACCTCTCCTAAAGATTACAGCAATTTGGCTTTTAGACATACCGCGGAGTATGAATTCTCCAAAGGCACATGAACATTGTTAACCCAGTGAGCACTGGCACGTTATTTGAGGTATAGCAGCAGTGCTTGCCTTTTCGGGGGGGAACAGTCTGAACTGAACTCCTGCCTTCTCCGTGGAACTCATACGCTGAGGCCCTGCTGAACTCAGCTGTTAACAGTGACCCAGGATCCTTACTCCACTGTGGTGGTACTGGCTGGGACAGACAGGCCAGGCTATTGGGCAGGAGTCCCCCTGTAATTGATGACGGTTGAGGGTGGTATCTATATCAGTCTCACTGAATACTTCTTTCTCCTTCTAGGTCAGTGGTGGTGAACCTATGGCATGTGTGCCACAGCTGGCTATTTGTTACCATTGAAAGTTGAAGGTGCGCCATTACGTTCTAGGTGAATGAAAGAATCACCACTACAAAGAAAATGGGTTATTTTAAGGGCAATAAAGCAAAATTCACTCCTTTGAGGAACCCGACATGCTGATCTTGCCCAGGACTCCTACACTGTAAAGACCGCATGAGTTTTCTCAAGACATTGTAGTCAGGAGGTTAGGAAGGAAGCTGTTCAGAGTGAGTAGCCCAGAGTCCCAGAAAGACATTAAAGATCTAGATCATTGCTGTGTAATTCAAAATTTGCTAGTCATCCTGTTAAAAACATAAAAGAAAGAGGTACAGTTAATTTTAACAGATATTACATAATATGCCTCAAATCAGGTATAACTCTTACTCGTTTTACCAGTTGTCCTAACAGTTAATATTTTCTGATATAAAATCCAGTCTAGAATTTTGTTTAGTCTGAAAGTGTCTTTAAATTTCCCAACAATGACATTTCTGGAGTCCAGGCCAATTATTTTGAGTGTGCCTCTTAACATGTATCTGTGTGGTGACTTCTCATGGTTAGATTGAGTTTGTATATTGTGAGCAAAAGATCAGAAATGATGCTGTATCTTTCTTGATTCTTTATCCCAGAAGCTTGTGCTACCTATTTGCTCTGCTTACTTATAACTTTAGTTCCTCGATTCAGCTGGTGTCTGCCAGTTTTCCTCACTGTAAAGTGACTAAGTAACTAGTTTGTGGGGAGACGTCCACTGATGATTCTTGCCTGAAACCATTATTACTACAGTATTTGTCAAATGGTGGTTTTCTGTTTTCACCATTCCGTCTACATTTATTATTTGGAGTTCTGCTGTAAAGGGGAACTTTCTTTTCTTTCTCATTTGTTTATATTAGTATGGACTCAAATTCTTATTGCATTCAGCGAGTTATAATTCATTACTAAGATTGTTTTGTTACTCACATTGTCCCAGATCGGCCACTTGGAGCCCCTTAAAGTTGGTTCTGTGTCCCTTTAAATTGCTCTCATCCAAGAACATTTCCTTTTGGCACCACAAGATGTTCCAGGGTCATCTTGTACTTTTCCTTGCTCAGACCCAATTGGCCTTATCAGTGTGATAAGACACACTGGAGCCTCTCAGTGGAAAATTATGTTTAGGAGCCCATATCCAAATTTTAGGTATGCTCATTGCTGTAGAGCATTTGCCGTGCCCACGACCTGTCTGTGAGCCAAGTGAGGTAACATAGGTAGGCATTTACATATATGCATGCATATACACCTATGGTATCCATGGAGAATTGGTTTTAGGGCCCATCAAGGACATCAAAATCTACAGACACTCAAGTCCCTTATGTAAAATTGGGTAGTTTTTGCTTATGACATACACATAGTCTTTAAATCATCTTTAGATTACTTGTAATGCCTGATACACTGTAAATGCTGTGTAAAAAGCAGTTATACATTTATAATAGTATTATACTATTAGTGGTTACATATTGTTTAGGAAATAATGACAAGGAAAAAGGTCTGTACATATTCAATACAGACAAAAATTTTTTCCAATATTATTGATCCACAGTTGGTTGAATCTGTGGGAAACTCAGGATATGGAGGGCCAAATACATTTGCATCTGTATTTATTTCTATATATATGTAAATGAAAAACCATGAATCTACTATATTTCTAATTCCAATTCAACATCATAGAGTTCACTACTTTTCACTTTTTTTCAATCTATAAATTTCTCCAACAGTGAGAAACTTAGTTCCCATTATTTGTATTTTATTACTTCTTAGATCAATTATGCTCTGTATAGTCATTCTCCTCAAGCCGTTGCCCCTCCACTCTTTCATGGATCCCCCTCACTACACTTGGACTGCGATGTACTGTCAGTATTGTCCTGTGAACAGTATGCCTTTCCTAGCCTACTTGGGCTCTGACATTTTGTACCTGGCTAGTCCTTCCATTACCTCTTATCTGAAGTGCAAAGCCATATGAAGTTAAACATAGTCAGGATTCTGCTAGTAAGGCGGAAGTGGAAAATGATTTTGTATAGGAAGACAAGAGTGCCTGCTACAAGAATCCATTGCCATTTTGGCATCAGTAACCACTTTCTTTTGTGGGAGCCATGCATTTTCTCAGACTGTCCTCTTAGTTTGAGACAGAACACATCCACCCTTTGGCTCCAGAGAGGGCAGATTAATTCCTTTTTTTTTTTTTTTTTTATGCTGGGGATTAAATTCAGGCCTTGCACTTGTTCGGCAAGCGCTCTACCACTTGAGCTAAATCCCCAACCCCAGATTAATTCTTAAATACCCTTGACCATTGTAGTTAGTTCAAGAATGGGCATAGCACCTAAGTCGGGCCAAGGAGAGCCTCACCTGATATTGCTTTTAGCTATTCATGGTAGCTTAGAAATAGATCTGTTTCTACAGGTTTTGCCAAGCCTAGAGCTGCTAATAGTCTTCTTGCCATCATATCTGAAAATGAAGCTAATATAAGGGGAACCAAATCTGTGGCTTGGAGGGAAAGAGTTCACCTATCATTGTTCAAGCATTGTGATTTATCCATGCCTGAAGCTACATATGCTCCTTGGCTTATCATTTATATGAAACAAAAATTTCTCCTTTTTGCTTCAGCAATTTAAGATAGGTTTCTGACAATGCAACAGAAAGAATTCTAATTGATCCAGGGGATCTTAGGCAGCTTTTATATTCTCCCATTAGCTGGAAACAGTTAAAATACTATAATACTTGGCCTATATAGTAAGTCGAGGCAAAGACAACAACTTTACACTATAAGTGGGTTCTTCATGGAGAAATTGAAGGGTGAATAATAGTTTTTTTTTTAATCTGTGATATATTCTAAAATTTCATGCCAGGTTTTCTTAACTAGTCTTTGCACATGTGAAAACTGGCTATAAGGCTAAAACTTCCAAATTACCCCTCCCAAAGATCAGGCAAGGTATTATTAGCACATATGTTAGAGCAATTTCAATTCCTCAAGAGGGTTAGCTAAGTGTGTTCTTTATTTTCCTGTTCTCTTATCGTATTCATCTTCTAGCTTCCAGCCAATAAAAAGTACTGTGACTAAACACTTGAGCATATGGCATATATCACTTTTTTTAAAAACAAACTTATGCAAGAAAGAGGCTTTGAAGGCCACATCTGTGCTTAAGAAAGAGGTTCCAAAAGGAAGTCGGAAGCCCCAAATGAACAAAATGGGTGTTTCCGCCTAAGGAAGTGATTTGGCTTTCCAGTGATTTTAGTCATCTGTCTGGTGCTGGGACAGAGGTCACTCTCCAGTCGTTTGCTGCAAATTCTTGCCTGGGGTAGCAAGGAACAGCAAGACAAAGAAGAGCTGACTCAGCTGGCAACTGTGTGACAGGAGAAGTGTGACACGAAGCAGCTTTTCTCACAGCTCTGTATCTAACATCATCTCTTTAAATCAAAACCATGGAATTTTAGGAGTTTTCGTTCTTCCCTTTTCCTTTGCAATGACAAATTTCTTCTTTGTTTCTCTCTTATGATTTCTGGTTCCCGCCTGGGTCAGCCCCGCCCTTGGGTTGGGGCTGTGGCAACATGACCCAGTCTGTGGTGGAGCACACAGTCACAGCTAAACTACTACTCATTTCCCAGTGGAAAAGGCTTAACAGCTATAATCCTGTAATCTGTTCTTGAAACAGTGACTCAATGTCACTTGAAGCTGTTAAAATGAATGACTTTGTCATTTGGAATATGAGTATATGAATGAATTTTAGTTTTTTTAAAAAATCACACTGTAAAGATAGCAACAGTATTTCTCATTTTGAGGACAAATGTGATTTCATTATATTAAAAATATTCTGGAGCCAGGCATGGTGGTGCATGCCTACAGTCTTGGTACTCTGGGAGCCTAAGGACTGAGAATCACAAGTTCAAGCCCATTCTAGGCAACTTAGTGACTTAGTGAGACCCTAACTCAAAATAATAAATAAATAATTAAGAAGAGTTGGGATGTAGGTCAGTGCGAGACCCTGGGTTCAATCTCTAGTACCAAAACAAAACCTGTTGGGAAGCTCTACTCCTTCTTATTTCCTTATCCTGATAAAGCTGCCAAAGACAGCTGAGCTACACTCTGCCTCATGCTGGTGGATCAGGATGCATTACAGGGGCTGTCACACAGGTGAGCAGTTCTGGTCATACAGCACTGCAGAGATCTGACAGAGCACAAAACTTCCTTACGCAGTTGTGTAAGATTTCTGGCAATTCATTTTCAATTATCATAAAAAGAATTACTTTAACAAATACATTTAGATGATTTTTAAAAGACAACCTGTCCAAACTTTCTTCCAGAGACTGTAAACCCCATAATTCAAACTCAGGGGTGCTCCTTCACTGTACCCTGGATGAAAGAGAAGCTTCACAGCCCAACATTTCCCTTGAATTTCACACATAGGGAGTTACCTGGCCAAGGCATACCCTGGTTTTATTCCCCAGTGAGATCTTTGTCCCTTAGGAAGAAAGGGAACATCGCTTGGTTTCCAGTGGTATTTGTTTGCTCCCCTGCGTCTGTACTTGTTCAGGGCCCTGTCATTTCTCAATTAAATGACTGCAAAATCCCACAACTAATTTCCTTTACCCAGTATTCCTCCTTGCCACAATAATAATTTATTAGTACTGTATTCGAGTATCCTGCCTTGGTTTAAATTATATCAGGATTTAATGCTCCCTGTATCTGCACGTGGCATTCCAGGAAGATGAATTACCTGAGAACTTGCTTGCTCTTGCATGTGGAGTTTTTCTCATTTGAACTTTACAAGTGCTGCTTCTGCTTCCGTGAAACTTCTCCACTGTGCTGTAGCTGCTTTAATGACTGCTGCCGGAATTTTGAAACTTGGCTCAGATGCCAGTGCCTCTCACATATCTGTCCTGATTTCTCATCAGCTTCCAGGTAGGGACATTTTCCTGTTTTCTGCTCTATCATAGCACTTTATACTATTACTTATCTTTTACTTCTTTATCTTTTGGGCCGGCTTGGGAAGAGCCTTCCCTTTGATTTCTACAGCCCCATCATTTACTGTTGTTCATGGCTTATACCACAGTTGGTACTCAAATTTTGAATGAATGAACAATGTGAAGAATTGATTGTGGTTAATGAAGTCTAACCATTTTTGTTATCATGTGGGGTATGGACCAGCAGTGTTTTCCAGGTTCTTATTGCCCCACTCAATATATTGATCAGGGCAATTGGTGAATGTGAAGGTTATTGCTTATTTTGGGGCAGAAATAAGAAAAAAAGGAAAAGAAGTACAAAAGAGATGCTCAAGGAGAAAAGGGTGCTTTGAAGGAAAAAGAGAAGGTGAGTCCTGCAAGCAGAACAGACCACAACAGAACAAGAGGACAGTGGTGCAAGATGAACTGCCGCTCTCTTTCTGATGGTTGATCCAGGTGGTCCCACTGAGTCACATGCTAGAAGATTGGTATCAGGTGCTAGGATAGTCTTGCTCTTGTGCCAGAAGATTGATGTCAGGTGCCAGGTCTGGCGTGTCTTTGTGTCAGAAGATTGTGCCATGTGCAGGGTTCAGCTTGATCTCGTGTCAGGCTCGGGAGCTGCTGCTCTGCACCCATGGCTAACGAGTCTCTCCAGTTAGTAGGTCGTGGCTGGTTGCTCCAGCCACGTCGCCATCCTCCAGCCTCCTACATCATTTTGGGGGTTTGGTTGTTTTCAACTGGCAATGGCGATGACTAATGTTAGATCACTGGGTAAATCTGCTCACTTGGAGATATTTGGTTGAACTGGTAGGAGCTTCAAAATGCATATTAAATCTCTGTACCAGTTAACTGTAGCAGCACTAAATTATTCCATACAGAATACCATAAGGCAAACACATAAATTTGCTGTATGGAGCCAATGAGAGGTGTTTAAAAAGCAAGGGGAAATGTTACTGATAAAATGTGGCAAGTTTTTCAGACAGGGGTAATATTGTCAATTTGAATTACAGAAACTTTATTCATACTCAGCACTAAACAAAAGAATAAAGACTGTAATTTCTTTTGAAATAATTGGATGATACAGTTCTTGAGTTCCCTGTATCTGACTCATAATCTAAAAACACTTTTCATAATTTGTGCCCTGTCACTCACCAACTTTTATATGCTAGCAAGGCTGGTTTCCTTACTATTTCTTAAGTACATTTTAATTAATGTAAGTTTCATGCCCTTACTTCCAAATGCTCCAATTTGGAATATTCTATCTGCTCTCTTTTGTCTAATCAACTTTAGTTCTTCTATGTCCTTTGTTCTCAACCTAAATCCTGCCAGTTACAAAGAAATTTCTCCCAGCTATAAGAATTGGAACTTTTGAGGGTTGTAGAGCAACACGAATGCACTTAACATTAACGAATTGTATAGTATTTTCAAATCATCTGTGAACAAAATGACACACCTACTTGTTCATGTGAAGGGGTAAAACCAGGACTGAAATCAGCTCCACTAAAAGTTTTGCTCATTCTGATTTTGCTTGTGGATAAGTAGGCACTGTTGAGACTTGATCAATTTATTTACTCCATGTGTCTTAAATTAGAAAATTTTTTTACTATGTATGTCCTTTAGATATTACCCAATTTCATATTTGAAAAAGCCACCTAGTGTTATCTTGACGTTCACAATGGAGAAGACATTGCCCACCGTAATTCTAATCTTGGCCTGAACGTGCCTGTTGCTTAGCGAATTCTTAAATGAGTATAAAGCTGGTGCTATATGAAGTATTAATATATGTTTCATTTAAATACTAATTTCAGACAGAAATATAAACTAACAGATGCAATTGGTACACCTAGTTTTACTCAACCTGCCTTTCTATCTGGGGAAAAAAGCCAAGATGTTCCATGGAAAGCGGTGGATGATTTACGTCGATCCTTAGCCCCACTGTTAACTGCATTGTATATCGAATGCTGTTTGAGCACTGACCAGGTTTCTTCATTATTGCATAGTCAGTTTTTCAATTCCTGTAATATGGGACACTTTTCTGTCTTTTAAATCACTGTTGCCTGAAGTGAATAAACCCAGGTTATATGGTCCTTAAAAAAAGAATTGTACCTTTTGTGGTTTTCAACAACATTCACGTCTACAGCAGTCACATGGCTCCCATTCTATTCTGACTCTGATAATCTTTCATCCCTGTCAGGACCTACAAGCCGCTGACACCTTTTCACTGTCTTCGCATCTCTTGCATCTTCCCTTTGTACCCGGCACGAGTGAGCGCCATAGTCAATCATTATCACTCCCATGAGTATATTTTCAACTCTTCCATATAATACTTGCTTAGCAAAATCCCAGTCCAGGCAGTTCCAACTCTTTGCTTGTGGTGTGGCTGCACTCACATAGCTGAGCATGACTGGAGAAAATGTACCCATGCTGACAGGTCTCATTTAGAATCAACTTGAGAGAGTTCTTACTGCTATTCTCTCTTTCTCTGTCTCTGTCTCTGTCTCTCTCTCTCTCAACAGAATCTTGCTGTATAGTCCAGGCCCAACTGGAACTTGCTATGCGGTCCACAATGACCTCAAACTTGCAGTCTTACTTCACTCTCCTGAGTGCCAGAATGAAGGCATGAGCCACCATGCCCTGCTTTTCTGGCAATCTTTTTCTATTTCCCTATTCACTCTCCCATTCTCCTAGACAATTATATCATGTGAGTGTATATTGATTTGCACTTCAGTTATTTTGCTTGACTTGTACATGACTTTAGGGCAGGAGCCTATTTCACATCCTGAGTAATGCTAAGCATGCAAGTGTGCCCATGTAAGTGGGCCAAGGTCCTTGAATAGGTTCCTCATCTCATCCTAAGGACATGGTAAAGAATTCCAAGGGATTGGGAAGCTTGATCACTTACATAAGGGTCCAAAGCCATTTAATGTTTCCCCTGACACTGTGGGTGGCAGGTGACACCAATGGAAATCCTTTATATTCAGTGGAGGAAGCATAAAGCTAATTTTTAAGAGGACCAGCTTGAAAGTCAGACTTCCAGAGGCTTTCAGTTGGTACCTTGTAAGCTGGTTCAGGTGATAACAAAGTTTGTTGAAATTAATGGAATTCTGAGAACTAGCATAGGCAGTTGGCTTTCCTCTGGCAGAGGCAGAAAATGATAGAATAACTCACTTTATATTCAGGTAATCTGTAGTTCATACATAAATACAGTACACCTTCTGGGGACAAGAGACCTTTCTAAACTTCCTGCTCAAAACTTCAGAAAACAGGGTGTGGTGGTGCACGCCTGTAATCTCAGCACTTAGGAAGTTAAAGTGGGAGGATCGCCAGGAGTTCCAGGCCAGCCTGGCTACATAGTGAGACCCTGTCTCAAACAAACAAAACTCAAAAGGTGTTCAAGCTGGCAATTTGAGCCAAGAATGGTTTTATGTTGTTCAGGGTTGGGGTTTGGCAGCTATCTCTGTTCACCTGACACGTTCTCCTCTTAACACCCATCAATCTCTTGTTGATGTTTGTTCTAGGCATGAAGGAGGATAGAAGCCAAGTGTAAAACAGTGTCTTGGCCTTCAGAAAGCTCAGAGTCAGGCTGGGGAAGAGTCTCAGAGACACACAGCTAAGGTTAAGGGCATGGTGCAGTCTTAGGTGGCGTGAAGCAGCAAAGTGCTCAGAGAGAAAAGTGAACAGGGTACCAGGGGCCTGGCCTAGTAGGTTGGTGACTTCTTTCCCTTCTCTGTGTTCTTTGAGTATTGCAGAGAATCCTGTACGTCAACACATGTGCATATCTAATGGTGTGAGGACACAGCGTTGTAGACAGAGCCTAGTCTATGATTTTGCTCAGTATCTGTTTTGAAGTCTGTATGACTGTCTACAAAATTTAATCTACGTGTTTGATCTAAAGATCTAATCTTTTGGTAAGCATTTGCTAGGATAGTTTTCTACTTTAAAAAGTGACACAGGATTTTAAGGGTCCATTAATTTCATGTGTATACAAATTCTTACCATTTTTTTTCTCAATTTTAGCATTTTCTCAACACGTCCAAATACTGGGGTATCCTGTACATGTCTCAGGGAAGGCAGATGATGATAATGTTGTCACACATTGAAGGGTAAACTTAAGCTGTTTTGAAAAGAAAATATATGGATAATATTTGGGTAAGATGAGGGAAAGAAATGAGCTGGAGCCAGTCATGTGAGGACACACCCACTAACACATGAGAAGGTGCTAAATTCCCTGCTTATGGGGAGAATGAGGGAATAAGTTGTAGCTCAGGTGATAATCCAAGCTGAATAATCTATTTCTTTAAATCATTCATCTTTTATTCAGTCACTGAGTTGCTGGTCTCTTTAATGTTTAAATGTTATGTTTGTCTGGGCAGAGAGAGAAGGAAAGTGACATCAATAATTAAAAGTGAACCATAGGGAGAGGCAGTAATGAGACACATTGTCCTTAGAATTTAACAGCCTTCTCACAAAAAACACACCTGAGCTCCAGCTTCTGACCCAAGTCTCTTATTTCAGGAGGTCCTTCCTCCCCATCCTCCCACTATCAGCTTGCCAGAATCTGATATAAACCAGTCCACACTAGGTTTTATGAGATTTCTTTAAAAAAATTCTTTTCCTCTGTTCAGTCAAAGCTTTCCTAGGCTATGATACTTGGTATGGAAATACCCAGTACCTTGTTAACATGATATTTGGCAGGAGTTTTGAGATCTACATCCAGTTTGAAGTAATTTGAGATGGCTAATAATTGTCATTTGAAATAATTTGTCAAAGTTTAGTCCCAGCTGTTACTAATCCTAATTTACATCATATGCAGTTGATAATAATATTAGCTAATGTTTACTGAGCTCTTATTATGTGCTAGGCACTTGCTGAACAGGAACTCTAATTCGTATTGCTGCTAACATGAATAAATGGTAGCTTTCAACTGTAAGTGAGTTGAGCCTGGTGGTGGGTCAGCTAATCAAGCAGTTGACTAAGTGGAGATATTAAAAAAAATGATTAATTTAACACATATAAACATATTTACTTGCCAATCTTGTGATGTTTAGCCAAGGCCTTTTCTTCCAGTTTAAATTAACTAAATAGGGGCTGGGAATTTAGCTCAGTGGCTAGAGTGCTTGCTTTGCAAGCACAAGTTCTGGAGTTTGATCCCCAGCACCAAAAATAAATAAATAAATAAGTAAATTTACTAAATAGAGTTCTATTTTTTGTTGTGGTTAAATTTGGTTTGGTCTTTCATAAACCACACCCATCTTTAATAGTCCACAATTTCGACATTTAGTTTCTTTAAAGAGCAGCAAGAACTTCATATACTTGGAAAGTACTTTGAATGTAGAATACTTCCAGATTCTCAAGATTGTTTCCCAATCTTTTATAGTCATCTAATTCACATACCAATTACTTTTCAATAATTTGCCTTTCCTGAGTTTTCTCGAAAGCATCCAACTTGGTTTTTAAGAGTTTACATGCTTTTGCATCTCTTGGTTTTTAAGAGTTTACATGCATTTGCATCTCTTTCATTAGGTTAACTAATTATAATAACAAGTACAATGGGCATAAACAGTTTAGGGAGTAAACACAATGACTTATTAAGAATTATAACTTAATTGGTAGAAGCAAAACAGAGAACGCATGGAAGAGAGTAGATTATGAGTGTCAAACCGTCAGTAATTCGGCAGTTTTTTCCAAGAACGTTGTCTTCATCTCCAAAATGAGGGAAATAATAGTCTCCATTTCCAGGGCTGCTACTGAGATCGAGTGAAAGAATTTATGTAAACTATTGCCACATAGAGGGAACTCAATAAATAGCACTTTGGGGGGATAAAAAGAGCCAATGCATCTCTCCCCTTTGTTCATGATTGTAACTACAAACAGAGCCATTTTCCTCTCTGCAAGGCCCTTCCTCCCTCATGGTTCAGCTTATTCTTAACTCCTATCAAATGCTTCATTTGGCTGTTGCAGTACTTGAATCTTCTCTTCCAATAATTGGCCATGTATACCACACCACTAGCAATCCAATTCAACAAATACAAAAAGTCTTACCCTACTCAAGATTGTGTCCGAACTTTAACAGATATAATAAAGACACAGGCCACACAAGACTCTGTCTTCAAAAATTTCCAGTCAAGTTAGTCACATAAAAGATACACAAAACTGGACTTTATTAAAGTTAGAAATGTGTATGTGTCGAAAGATGATGTGAGTACAAACAGGCAAGCTACAAACTAAAGATAAATTCTTTGTGACATTTATACCTGACCGGCTTTATATGCAGGCTATCTAAAGTATTTCTACAAATCATTGAGGAAAAGAAAGAATTGAATAGGTATTCCAAAAAAGAGAATATGTCCAAAACCAAGTGTTTCACATCATCAGTCATCAAGGAAATTTACATTAAAATCACAATGAGTTACTACTTTTTATCCAACAGAATTTCTTTAAAGATTTTCAACAGCTCTTTTCCAAGAGTTGTTGAGAGTGGAGCTACCGGAACACTTATCCACTGCTTGTCAGAGCATCAGCTGGTACAGTCACTTTGGCAGTATCTACATCTGAACAAACACTTACCCAACTACTCACCAATTCTCCAAGAATAAGTGAAAAAAAGTTAAAATATTTGCACTAAAACATATATAAGAATGCTCATAGTGGCATTATTTATGATGCTCCCTAACTAGGTACCACCCAAATATCCCTTGACAGAGAGTGGATAAATTCTGATATAGTCATATAATAAAATGCTATACAACAATACACCAGGGTGGAAGAAATCCTGAAAGGTAGGTTTTTTATTTTTATTTTTTTTTCAGTTTTCCTGGGAAGGACAAGGGTGAGGCAGGAGAGAGTCAGAGGAGAGCATTCCCACAGGCACGTGCTTTGAATAGGAAATACAAAGATTCCGTATGTCCAAAGAACAGCAAATATTCCAATTTGTACAGAATGTCACACGCAAGTCAGACAGCAATGAGAAAAAAAGCCTGCAAAAAATAGGTTATAGTTTCATTGTAGACAACCTTAAGGATCAAGCTGAGGAATATGCTTTCTGTGCAATAGGAAATAGGGAGCTGTTGAAGATTTTTGAGCAGGTTGCCCTTTCACAAAATTAACAAGAGGCAGGGGAAGGAGGATAAAGAAGCACAAGAACTAGAAACTGGGCAATCAGTAGGGGTCTGTCGCTGAGGACTAGGCTGAGGCATAACATACTGAAAAGAGAGGTTCAGTACAGTTGTCAGCACAGAAATAGACTTGATGAACTTGAACAACAGTTGGACTCAAGAGCAAGGGGAGCAGAGCAGTATAAGGCACAATGACAGACAGGCTTTCCAGCAGAATAGTGATGGAATTAAACAACTAATCCTTCTTCTATCCCAATGCTGTATCTCAGTTAAACTTTATATTTTCCTGAGAGAAGACAGTGTTATAATTTCCTGTATCCTCACCTCCTAGCCCAATGCTGTGAAGACAATGGTAGTTATTAAAATATTTGTTTTGTTCATTATCCTAACAGGACTGTCATGCAGAAAGGCTTTTCCTCAGTGCTTCAGGTAGACCAAAAGTTTGACTCTGATTTGTTTTAGCTTTGCCAAATTCAATAATGTTCTGGCCCCACAAACTAGTTGAGCAGGAAAGAATTTCCAAAGCAATCAAAGAATTAGTGTATGTCAAACCTCCTTGTGTTTCATTCCAAAAGACACGTGGATATAAGAGTTAGAATTGCCCCTAAAAAAGTTCTTCATTCAATGGACACGTATTTAAGTATGTTCTATTGTCAAGCACTTAAGGAATTCACAGAATTTGGAATATGCTTGTTATGTGAGTATACAGGGTTTCAATTTTTAGATATCAGCAATAAAGAAGTGGTTGAGTATGTTTAATGATACTTAGTTGTGAGACTATAGTTAAGTAACTAAATCTTCCAGCCCCAGGGACAGTTTAAATTTGTCCCACCATCATCTGGGTTCAGTGTTTTATAAACATAATCCTTCGTGCCTTGTACTACTTTCTAAAACTAACTTCAGCACCTGGGCAGCTTATGAAAATAGGACCTGAATTTCTAAAATACTCTTGGAAAAACAGTCTTGGGTACTAGGGTTACAAAATAGATTTGAATTATTTTCTAAATAGTTACTGAAAGGTTGTGGTTTTTGTAGCTAGTGGTCTAGATCAGTTTCTGTCTAAAAGAATATTCTGCATTGATGTTCATTCTGTGTTCTACCTGATAGCTCTAGCCACATGTGACTAGGAGACACTTGCAATGTAGCCAAGGTGA
Source organism: Hystrix cristata (assembly GCA_004026905.1). Lineage (NCBI taxonomy): Eukaryota > Metazoa > Chordata > Mammalia > Rodentia > Hystricidae > Hystrix > Hystrix cristata. The sequence goes on from PVJO010004884.1 coordinate 29,975, forward strand.
CTGGGAAACTAAATCTTAAATTTTATTTAAATTTAATTTTAGTGTTAACTTAATAGCTGCGTATGACTAGTGACTAGCACAGTGGGCAGCACGGCCCAGAATGTAGTAATTACCTTTCTGGGGTGTCCAATCTTACACCACAACTTATTGCTGAGTAAGTGTTTTGTACAGACAATGCCTAGCTTTTGTGTTGCTTATTCTGCTGATATTTCTCAGGAACTTGGTGAGAGTACAAGGATTCCTGTTAATTCAGTAGGATTCCACATTTATTTATTGGCCACTTTCTAGGTGCCAAACTGTTCGTGTGAGGGAAGATGGTTTTTGTGAAGACCATCTTTATTTTGGATAAGGGAGAAACAAATAAGCAGATAATGTCAGCACAGTGTGGCAAAAAGGTAGAAGAAGCACAGGAGAACTGCATCTCACCAGAGTTTCCTAGTGAATCTTGATCTGAATTTTGAAAGTTTGGTGTGAAGTAGCCAAGTGAGACTCAGGAGGACACAGAAAGTCTGAACAAACATTTACTTAGTATGAAGGTTGATTCAATAATCCAAAATCTCCCAACCAGGACCAGATAGATCGCCTAACTGATAAACTACCAAACATTTATAGAAGAATTAATGCCAATCCTTCTCAAATTCTTCTAAGATATTAAATAAGTGGAAACACTTCCAAACTCATTTCATCAGGCCAGTGTTATCACCCTAAGGCCCAAACCAGCCAAAGACACTACAAGAGCTGGCATGGGGGCACACACCTGTAATCCCGGCATTAGGGAGGCTGAGACAGGAGGATCACATGTTGGAGGCCAGCCTGGGCTACATAGTAAGATGGTGTCTCAAAACACAAAGACACCAGAAGAAAAAAAGTTGCAGGACTGTATCTCAGTGCATAGAGATGGAAAAATTCTCAACAAAATACTTACAAACCAAGTCCAAGAGCACATTAAGAAGACTATACACCATGACTTACTAGATAGGATTTATCCCTGGGATGAAAGGATGGTTTACTATATGAAAATCAATTGATGTACTATATTAACAGAATAAAATAATTCACAGTGGGTAGTGGGACCCCAGCCTAAAATTCACATAATTATTTCAATAGATACAGAAAAATTATTTGACAAAATTAACCACTCCATGATAAAAATCCTCAAACTAGGAATAGAAGGAAGTACCTCAACATAATGAAGGTCATATTTGAAAGGCCCACAGCTAACATACTCAGTGAAAGTTGAAATCTTCTCTAAGACCAGGAGCAAGACAAGGATGTCCACACTCACCATTTCTAGTCAACACAGTGCTGGAAGTTCTAGCCAGAGCAATAGACAAGAAGAAAAAATAAAAGTTATCCAAACTGGAGGAGGAGGAGAAAGAGGAAGGGGAGGGGGAGAAGAAGAAGCAGAAACATTGTCCTTGTTTGTTAGAACTAATAATTGAAATAAACTTATAGGACACAAAGTCACACACAAATGTTTGTTGTGGTTATATGCCCCATGTTAGTCAGCTTTGTGTCATTATAATGCAATACTTGACACAATAAACTTATAAAGAGAAAAGGTTTACTTTTGGCTCATGGTTTTGAAGGTTCTGGTCCATAATCACTTGACCACATTGTTTTGGGCCCATGGTGAAGCAGGGCCTCATGTTGGGAGCATGTGGTGGAGCACGACCACTTACATCATGCGCCAGAGAGCAAAGAAGGGGAAAAAAGAGAGGGAAAGGCAGGAGTCCTACCACACACTTCTTCCAGGGGTGCCACTGGCATTACATTTCAGCCAAATGAATTGCTGTTGAAACATGAGCTGGAAAAACTGGCTTTTAACAATGAAGTGACACCACCATGCTGTCCGTGCTAGACGTCATAACTCCCATTGCGTAATGCTTACTGTGTAGGTGGAAACTGCTTTGTAACTGCTGAATCTTCTTTTTCTTACATCCCATTTGTACTGTCGCCAGCAGAAAGATAATTAATTCTCTGGAGGAAAATTCTTGTTCTGCTACCTGTTCCAGCTTTATCAATACGAAGGCAGACTTCTCCCTTCATGTGGCTTTGGCCTGGAGCTCCTGTGGCTCTGCAAAGATGCTTAATCATGAGTAACTACTTCCAAACCCTTTCATTAATTCTGTGATTTCGCTGTGAGCAAAGGTGGGGTGTCATGAGACTGTCAGCTCCTTTTTGTTTTGTTTCATTTTGTTTTTCGCCCTTCACAATGCTTCCAGCTCTTTCTTCATTTATCTGTAAAACACTGACTACGTTCTTGAGTTCTCACGCTTGATGGATGGTGATGCCAGCGACATCCTGTACTTAACACAGAGAACTTACTCCTATGCTACTTTTGTTTATTGTCTTCACATCCTTTTAGAGATTTGCCCAAAGTAACTCATTAAATGGCAGAGCTGAAATATGAGACTTCTTCAATTTCAGTTTTGCTTTCATCACAACCCTAATTTTAAGAACACTGCAAATAAGAATAAGAGAGAAAAATGAGTAGCTTCATGGCTGAGGGAGCAAGGTTTTTTTGTTTTTTGTTTTTTTTTTTAGTGACAAAGAAAAGCCTAGTGACATGGGAATACGAGGTCCTGCCCATTCTCCAGCTTTTTCCTTTACCACTCTCCACACTTGTTTCTCTATTTCAGCCTCGATGATCTTCTTTCCATAAGTAGAGTAAATACTTCGCTACTTCCAGACTGTCATACAAACTCATCCCTTGACATGGACACTTTCTTTACGCCCTCAGCCTCCCTCACCTGACTTTTCAGGTTTTCATATACTTATCTCTAGTTCCCAACTGAGGTAAGACCCATGTCTGATTTCGCACAAGTTTTCCCCAAAGCAGGACCTGAGATAAAGGCTTTTGCCTGAGTCCATATCAGGAATGAGAACAAAGGAGTGAAAGAGGGAAGATGGGTGCTGGGGAGCAAACTCAGGGCCGTGCACTTGGTAGGCAAGCACTCTACCCCTGAGCTAAATATCCAATTGCATGATGCAACATTGACTGACTTCTGCTACTAGTTGTTTTATCATCCAGGACCTTCTGGGAATCTGATGAAATGCAGCCCAGAGCCCTTTGTCATCTGTCCATCACTCCCGTAGGGCCATGTGGTTGAAAGAGGTTTGGCTGTCAGCTCAGTGCTGTATGAAATTTAAAATTCTGTAAATGACACTCTGTTTTTTATACAGTGATATCTTGAAAAGAAATAAGGCTGATGGTCTCTGAGCACTTCACCTTTGGGCTCTTATAAAACCGTAGGAAATGAATAGAACTGAGATCTGGAAGCTCCACAATCCTTACAATCATCACATACTGTTCTCACCTACCACACAACCCAGTGCATGGTCTTCCCTTTTCATTTCATTCCAGTCACTACAAGTAGGAGTCTTAGTAATCTTGCATGCCAAGGCTTATATTGGTGAGTGACCTAGCTCCAAATTCTCATTTGGAAGGTCAGCTTTCTAAGGCCTGATTACAATAGTCTTATACTGGGTTGACCCCAAAGCAGAGGCTAAAATGAAGGCTTCTATGAGTAAGAAACAGAGAAATGTCGATGAATGCTAAACAGTGTACTTCCCAAGAGAAGTATATGCATGTATGTACACATTCAAATGTTTATTATATTATAAAATTTATTGATATAAATTATGGATGGTGCACAATTTCCAAATTATGGCAAAATGTACGATGCTCTCTCTGGTGAATTCTGTAGAGCTGATTGATTTTCTCAGAATGATATTCTCGTTAATTTTGGCTGAAATCTTCTATTCATAGCCAACCTGTTTGTGACTGACAAGCAAGTAGAGTTGCAATAAGAAGGTTGATTCATGTACACTAACAACTAAGATGAAAGAGAAATGAGGACCATGTGTGTTGACTTCACTCACTCATCAGTTATGTTTTCTCTGAATCAAGTAATAGTTTAGAACATTTTTTGTGCTATTTACAATATAACTGTTACAGATATGACACATCTCTAAGTTAGTGCCATTTTATTATTATCAATTTCTGAAGTCTAGACCATCAAGAAAACAATTAAATCCTAACTTGTAGTGTTGATCTATTTCTATGATGTAAATATTTCTACCATGGCTAATATCAGGTTAGTAGCATGATGTTACTGTATGTACACTTGGAAAGGGATGACAGCAAAGCCCTCACTTAGGAAGAATTTGAACAAGATAGGTAAAACAGCTGCAAAGAGCACACATAGAGTAAAACAGAATAAAAGAATTAGGAAGTGATGAATCTTGACTATTACTTAGCTTTTAACTTAACTTTAAGCTTATATAATGTTATTTTAAGTGATACCTGGTCACAACCACCACATGATACAGATCCTGCAGTTTATCAGTCAGCCCTTGCCAGCTCCAGTGCACCACTGGGAGGAAGTGATTCAGCCAGTGAGAGGTGATAGAAGGATGCATTACTTCGCTGACCACCGCTGTGAATGATAGGTACTCCATCTCCTAGGATCTTCTCAGAATTTTATGATACATGGCTCAAACAATGCTGTTATCAATGCTGAATATCTACTGGATTCCCCAAAGTCATGCCATCCCAAAGTCAGAGAAGCTCCAGGGCAGGAGCCTGGACGCCAGAAGCCTGGGCCTCAGATTGCACTCATGTGAAGCTTGGGCAAGCTGGCACTGGATCTGGTTACTGCAGCCATCACTGGGTGGGAAGAGGCAGGCAGGAAGAGTAAGGAGAGCAGGTGAAGCCCTCTTATACCGTTTCGCAGCACCTGGGATATTTTTGCACAGTGTTTATCGTACTATAAGTATTTTATCCGTGTGTCTGTTCCTCTATTTGACTGGAAGTTATGGTGTTGGGATTGTGTCTCTTTGCCCTTCTGGCACTTGCACCCTGTACCTGACAGGTGACAATAACCCACAAATTTATTCACAATAAATACATGAATGGGAGATGAAAGGCATTCTTCTTTCTCTAGCCTCCCGTCCCTCCCACGTCTGTTCTCCATCCTGATAAACAATAGCAAAATGAAAGTTTGTGTGTAGTATTACTAAAGGTTAAGATTTATATTGAGAATGAGAGGAAATCAGTCAAATGGAAAGGGGAAAAAGGAACAGGGGAGGAAGTGAGGGACAAGGGGAAAAAAAGAATAGAAGGAAAAAACTGCAAACAAAGCTTTTGTAAATAAGATGGGGAAGAGGGGTTGAAGTGGGGGAATGGGAAAAAAAAGAAGCAGCAAGATGTATCATGTACAGTATAAATTCCTTATGATGAATGTTATCATTATGTAGATCTAAAATGTACCACTAAAATAAAATTTTAAAAAATAAAGGTGAAGGTAACAGAAAGATGCAACATCATCTTTCCCTTTGCTGTCCATTTTCTGGAGCTCCTTCCACCTGCCTCTTTCCATTAATTGAAAAAGCAATTAATCCTCCTTCCCCCGATTGACTTATCTGCTGCTGTTCTCTATCTAGAGCCATGGACGTACTCTGCCCAACAATGGTTGATTTTGTATCCTCTCTGTCTCCCTAGCAGCACAGAAACATTGCTAGAAGGATTGAAATTCTTCTTTTCATTTTCTTCTCTCTCCCAGAAATCTCTGCTTGTGGAAATGAGTGGAGATTTATTTTCCTGCTCATGTGAATTATGATACCTCTTCCAGAAGGGAAAAGCACCAATGGTTCTAATTGTTTGCTTTTCCCAGTTTCCTTACAAGTGCTCCATGCCTAGGAGAAATTTGATGCTTAGTAGAAACCAATAAATATCATTTAAAAAATTTTGCCAGCGTTTCCCAAGCTTCAGCCATTTATATACAGTTTTCACATCTTGACTTACTTGTATACCACCAGAACTACTATTTACTTAAGAGTTTTGTCTATCTAAGTAGATAAATTATTTTTTACCCACCTAGGTTTATTTAAATGATAAAATGTATGTACTTGCTACAAATATAACCTTTTGAATTGCCTCTTATTAATAGAAAGTAACCATAAGCATATATATAACTAAAAACAGTTCATTAATTAGCAACTAACCTAATAAATACTTGAGAAATGTCTTAAGGATGATACTTGCTCTTGCTTTATTTTTTTTTTTTAAAGTAGATTAACAGGGCTTGAAGTTGTAGCTCAGGATTACAGCCCTTGCCTAGCAAATGTGACACCCTAGGTTCAATTCTCAGCACCACAATAGATAAATAAATAAACAAATAAACAAATAAATAAAAAGAAAGAAAGAAAGTACAGTGGCAAGTGTTAGAAAGGTTTTTTAAAAAAGATCAGTCAGCCTTACAGAACCTTTTCTCAAAGCTGTGTCGGTGGGCTCCCCAGATCATCTCTGCACACCTCTGAACCTGGCCGACACTGGCCTACATTCTTGCTGTTCACAGGGGTAGATGTTTAAAACAAGGTCCTGACTGGTTTTTTTGTGTTGTTGCTCATTTGCAAAGAGAATTCCAGCTTTAAGTTTTAATCTTCTGCTCCCGTTAATGCCCATGAACCTCGTACAGTATGTGCGACATAACAATGTTTTGTTCTTGGTTCCATACAATTAAATCACCTGGCGACATCTTAGCCACCCTAGTTTGTGTAAGTGCACTCTTGTGTTGTTCTGTAAAGGATGAAATTGCTGAATGATATGCTTCTCGGAGTGTATCCCCATCATTTAGTGGCAAATGTGTTATCTCAGTTTCAAAACTGGAGAATCCTGTGGTAAACCACAAATAGGACTAGGGTGCTGGAAGAGGACCTGACTGCATGAATTGGGCGATATTCAGTCTTCCTAGCTTCCAGGTGAGTTATGACTTAGATATAGTCTGTCTCCTCCAAGAATCATGTTGAAATTTAGTCTCTGGGGTAACAGTGTTGAGAGGCGGTGGGAATTTTAAGAGGTGTTTGGGTCATTAATGCCACTCTCATTGGATTGGGCTGTCTCTGGAACAAATGAGTCCTCGCTCTTGAGGGCTGGACTGGATTGATTACTGTAACAGTAAGAGTGGTTTGGGTTTTTTTTTGTGTGTGTGTGTATGTGTTTTGGTGCTGGGGATTGAATTCAGGGCCTTATGCTTACTAGGCTAGCACACTACCACTGAGCTAAATCCCCAACCCCAAGAGTGGGTTTTTATAAAGCAAGTCCACCCCTTGTATTTTGCCTCTTCCATAAATGCTTGCTTGTCCTGCTTTTTAAAGCCATTTTATGACAGCACAAGGCCCTCACTAGGAGCAAAGAAAATGTTGGCAGAATGCTCTGGAATTGCCAGTGTCTAGAACTATAAGGAAAATAAACCTCTATTCTGTATAAGACACTCTGATCTTTATAATTTTCTTCATTGTACTAGCCCTGGATTTAAATTGTTCTTGTTTGTTTAGTACATTGGGGTGCATTATTAGGGGTCATTTTTGTTTGTTTGTTTTTGAAACAGGGTCTCACTAAGTAGTTCAGGCTGGCCTCAAACTTACTATGTAACCCAGGCTGGCCTCAAGCTTGAGGTGCTGGAACAGGTGCATACCACCACGCCTGGCTTACTCTGTTTTTCTAATGTTGGCATTCACAGCTATAAACTTCCTTCTTAGGACTGTTTTCACTGCATTCCACATTGGATTCCACAGAATACACATTCTTCTTGGCAGCACATGAAACTTTCTCCAAAATAGATTACATATTAGCAAATAAAGTATGCTTAAGTAAATGGAAAAGAATTGAAAATGTACCATGGGTATTATCAGATCATAGTGCAATTAAACTAGAAATCAGTGGCAAAAGAAACCACCGAAAATATGCAAACACGTGGAACCTAAGCAACAAGCTCAAATAATATATGGGTCACAGGAAGAAATAAGACAGTTCCTAGAACTAAAGGATAATGCCAGTACAGTATACCAGAACTTATGGAATATAATGAAAGCCCTATGTGTGGCTGAGCAAAGTGTGTGTTCTGTTGTTGCTTGTTGGAACACTCTGTATACATGTATTAAGTCCATTTGTTCAGATAGTTGGTTTGACTCTGATATTTCTTTGTTGATTTTTTTGTCTGTTTAGTTGATCTGTCTGTTTGTAATAGTAGTGTATTGAGGACCCCACTGTAACTGTTGATATTTATCCAATTTTTTTTTCCAGTAGTGATTGTTTTATGAAGTTGGGTTGGCTATTGTTTGGTGCATATTGCTTATAATTGTTATTGCTTCCTGTTGAATGCTTTTTAAATCAGTATTTAGTGACCTTCTTTGTTTTTTCTGACAGTTTTGGCTTAATGTCCAGTTTGTCTAAAAATAGAATAGCTACTGTGCTTGTTCTCAGGTTCCTGTTGCATGGAATATTGTTTTTCATTTTTGACTTTCAGGCTGTGAATTTCTTTTTGGGTTAAATGTGTTTCTTGTATGTAGCATATTGTTGGATCTTGGTTTTTGATCCATTCTGCTAATCTAATCTGTGTCTTTTGATGGCAAATTGAGACCATACATACTGATGGCTATAACTGATAGGTATTGACTTATTTCTGTCATTTTATTATTTTTCAGCTGATGATTCCCTTTCTTTCCCTTCTACTTAATTGCTCACTCTCCCTGGTGTATTCATTCTACTAGATCTTTTGGCATTGTTGGCTTCATTATCTCTTTCTAGGATAACTTTGAGGAGAATGTTTTAGAATGCTGGTTTGGTGGTCATGAATTTTTTGAGGTGCTCTTTGTCATAGAAATACCTTATTTCTCCATCAATTTTGAAAGAATGTTTTGCAGGATATATAAGTCTGGGTTGGAAGTTATTATCTTTTAGGGTTTGAAACACTTCACTCCAAACTCTCCTTGACTTTAAGGTTTGTGTTGAGAAGTTTGTTGTAATTCTGATGGGTTTTCCTTTTCTAATGACTCATTGTTTTTCTCTAACAGCTTTTATGGTTTTGTTATTGTGTTGGATTTCTGGTACTTTGACTATGATGTATCTTAGGGTGGTTCTTTTCTTTCTTTCCTTTTTTGGGGGGTTGTTAGGGATCAAACTCAGAGCCTTGTGCTTGCTAGGCAGGCACTCTAGCACTTGAGCTAAATCCCTGCTCCCACTTCCCTTTTTTTTTTTTACAAGGTCTCACTATGTAGTTCAGTCTGGCCTTGAACTCACTATGTAGCTCAGGGTGGCCTCAAACTTGCAGTGATCCCCCTGCCTTAGCCTCCCATGCCAGGATTGCAGGTGTGTGCCACAATGTCTGGTGCAGCTCTTCCATGGCTATTTGGGAGTTTTATATTCCTAAATTTTTTTATGCCTAAGTTATCTGTATGTTAAATTCTTTCTCCCTGTTTGGGAAGTTTTCTTCTCTTACTTCTATAAATTTGTTTTTATGCCTTTTGTGCTGTCTTCTGATTTTTTCTTAATTCCAGTTACCTTAGGTTAGCCTTCTTTGTATTATCTAGCAGCTATTGTATATATTTTTTATAGTCTTTTGTTGTTTTTATGGTGTCTCTCATTTACGGATCACCAAAATCACAGCCCTGTCTTCTAACTGTCAACTAGAAGTCCAATGCACTATCCATTGTGCCACAGAGCCCTGTCTTCTAGATCTGACATTCTAGCCTCACACTGGTTTTGCTTCTGCTGCACATACTTTCAATTGTATTTTTAATCTCCTGGATTTCTGTTTGGAACTTTTTTATAGACTCCAGTATTTTCTATGCTGGGCATTTAGTTCTTGCATCTCTTTCTTTAGCTCCACTAGATTTTTACTAATGTCTTCTCTAGACTTGCTGATCATTTATTTTATTAGGATCATTATCTCTTTAATTATATTTGTTTCGAATTCACTAAATGTCTTATTGAGCTGTTTTGTTACTTCCACTGTTACCATCTCAGAGAGTTCAGCTGTGTGGCTTTTGATTTCTTCCCCCTCTGTCCTCTGGATCAGCTTTGGGGGAGTTGGGAGATTTTGGAGGCATTTTGTTGCCTTGTTTTCTCATGTTTCTATCTTTTGTTTGTTCATTTTCTGTGCTGAGACTTGTAGATTGATTATGGTGCATAATTGTGCTGCTATCGTGGAGACCTCTTTAGAGGTCTACTTTTCAGAGATGCTCCCTGGGCATAGCTACTTATTGGCCTTTTCCTCTATTCCAGGATCCAACCACCTCCTTTTGTTTGAGAGGGGAGATTGCAGCCTGTTTAGCCCATTACCCAGTTCTTTAGGAATGAGCTGCAGTATTGTTTATGACTGCCAGGCAATTTAGATATAGGTATACAGAGAAAACCAATTAAAAGCAATAACTATGTCATCATGGCTAAAATAGTAAAGTTAGCAAGACCAAATAGCATCAAATACAAACTGGATATTGACAAACCCTAAGAACCAATAATATACCATCTTTTACCAATAGAAATGAGATCTATAGTTATAGTATAAACTCTAAGGCAAACCAGATATTGATATCAGTAAATATATACTTAATAGAACTTTACCTCCATTAACAATAGAACAGTGTTCAACTCTAGTAAGATATACTTAACTATTTACAGATTTATAAAGCTTAATGTTTATACTAGTAAGGATAGAGATTTCAGGAAATGGGAATGTGAAAGAGGTAGAATTTGAAAAATTAAGCAGTGGAAGATGGGAAGAAGGTGATAAAACTGAAATAAAGGATCTTACTAAGGAGTAAAATGAAATTAATAGTATTAGATAAAATTAACAAAAAACCAACAAGGAAAAGTATAAATAATTTAAAAATAGGGAGTAAACTAAAGCAAAAAAAAAAAATTAAAAAGAAAAAATATTAAGGGAACAAATTGAAAGAGAAAGACCAAGGAAAGAGAGAGAAGCCAGACGTGGAAGTGCACACCTGTAATTCCAGCACTCTAGAAACTGAGGCAGGAGGGTTACTGCTAGTATAAGGCCATCCTGGGTATGGCGAGTTCAAGGCCATCCTGAACAACATAGTGAAACCCTGGAGAGAGAGAAAGAAAGAGAGGGAGGAACTTAAACAAATAAAGTAATAATAAAAAAGGGTGGAAAAAGAAAATGAAAGATAAAACTCCACACACTACAAAAGAAAGAAGAAAGAAAAAAATGGGTCAAAAGAAGCAAAAAAAATTCCTATGTATTTTCAAATGAGTGGTTTTCTTCCAGAATCTGCAGTTTTTGGAGTTCAGTGAATCACCTTCCTCTCTGCCTCTTTTCCTGCATCTGAGTTTGTGTTAACCCCTCTGTTTGAGAGGCTCCTCATCTGTAAACCCCTGTCCATAGCAACTGTGTAAGCCGAGATATGTCCCCATTCAAGTCAATATGTAGGGAAGCAATCAGACCACTGGTCTCCTGGATGTAGGTAGTGGAGTGGGGGCTCAAGCAGACCACTTGACTCAATGTCCTCAACTTCAGATTCAGCCACCTCTGAAAGTCAGACTCCCCAAACCCATGTCCTTTCCTATCCTGAGCTTGAACTGCTCAGATCATCTCTGGGGATCTATGCCTACCCCTCACCATCTCACCAGCCTGTGTCCCATTTCTGTCTCTCACCCAGTCACTGTGGTAGGGTAGCACTTCAGTCCTGGAGTGAAGTTGTAGGAGAGGTGTTCCATCGCTCAGTTCCACACAATCAACTTCTTCTCCAAATAGTACCCGATTACACTCTTTCCGGTAGCATGGTGGGCGCTGCACTGGATTTTTTTTCTCCATCTCTATTCCACTGTGAAGAAGCCACCATTGGGGTAAAATCCCACACTGTTCATTTGTTTGTTGTTGTTTTTAGTTTATACCATTGTGTGCTTTTCTTGGGGTTAGCACTGCTGGTCCATCTGTTATTTCTCCCTGAAGCAGCCAATTCTTCTGGGCTCATCTCTTGTCCAGGGTATTGGTCTCTTCCTCAGTCAAGTTGGTTCTTTCTTAGTCACCTATGTGGCTCTGTGCTTTTTAGTATTATTTGCAACAACAAAGTATCTCTAATGTTCCCAGGAAAATTTAAGTGGACTCCGATCAGGATCTTCTACTTCACACTTTGGCCTTGTCCAAGATCACGTTCATTGTTTGGTTGACACTTTTGTGGCCCCATGCAGAAGGAAAGCAAAATGCAGAGCTGGCTCAGAGTTAGTGGCCAGGGTGCAAAATGCATGTGTGTGGAGTTAGTTGAGAACCAGCACCTGGGTCCATCCATTCCATGGAGCCATGTGTCTGTGTATTCTGAGGGGGTTTTAACTTTGTTTATTTTTGTTTTTTGTTTTGTTCTTTTTTTTTTTTTTTTTTTTTTTTTTGGTGACAGGGTCTTACTATGTAGTCCAGGCCTTCCTTAAATTCACTATGGAGCCCAGGCTGGCCTTGAACTTGTGGCATTCCTCCTGCTTCAGTCTCCTGAGTGTCGGGATTATAGACGTGTACCACCGTGCCTGGCTAAGGGGTTTTTAATTTTGATGAAGTTCAAACAATCAATTATGTCTTTCATGGATCAGATAGTGTTGCAAAAAATTGTCATATTGCCAGTGTGATGGCACATAACTGTAGTTCCAGCCCTCGGGAGGCTGAGGCAGGAGGATCATATGTTTGAGGTCAGCCTATGGTGCATGAGGTCAGGCTACGGTGCATAGTGAATTCAAGGGGAGCTTGAATACATGGTAAGGTCCTGTTTAAAAAACAAAACAAATCATCACCATACTCAAAGTCATCTAAATTTTTCTCCTATGTTATCTTTTGGAGGCTTTATAGTTTTGTGTTTTAGATTTAGGTTTGCATCCATTTTGAGTTAATTTTTGTGAAGAGTAGAAGCTGGTCAGTGACTAGATGATGATGATGATGACTTTTCTTTTTTTTTTATTTTAAACCAAGAACATGTATTGGTACACTTTACATATAATGGTTACATTCATCACATTTATTTTGTACCTGTACATGATGCATCTTGGTGATGATGATTTTTCTTCTTCCTCTCCTTCTCTTTTTCTCTTTCTTCTTTCTTCTCCTGCTTGCATCCACATGTCTAATTGGTCCCACATCATTTTTAAAAAGACTATCTAGACTGTTATCCTCTGCTGTGTTGCTTTAGTCTTTTGCCAAACATCAGTTGACAATATTTATGTAGGACTATTTCTGGGCTCTTCATTTTGTTTTATCGATCTTTTTGTCTGTTCTTTTACAAGAAACACATTGTCCCTTTTTGCTATAGCTACATAGTAAGTTTTACAATCAGGAAATGTCAGTGCTCCGACTTTGTCTTCTTGAATAGTGTGTTGATTATTCTGAGCCTTTTACTTCACCACACAAGGTTTAAAATTATTTTGTCCATATCCATAAAACAACTTGTCAGGATTTTGATGAAGGTTACATTGAATCTGTGTATCAAGTTGAGAACAAGTGACACCTGGACAATACTGGGTCTTCCTATCCATGAACATAGAGTATGTCTCCATTTCTTTCTTTGACTTGTTTCAAAGTTTGTAGTTTTTTCTCATGTATATCTTTTTTTTTTTTTTTTTTGAGGCAGGGTCTTGCTATGCAGTTCAGGCTGGGCTTGAACTCACTATCTAGCCCAGGCTGGCCTTGAAATCATGGTGATCCTCTTGCCTCAGCCTCCCAAGTGCTGGGATTACAGGCCACCACACCCGGCTTCATGTATATCTTTTATACATTGTATTAGATTTATACCAAAGTACAGACATTTCTCATTTAACAACCAAGTTCCGTCCCTAACTGGTCACTAAATGAGAGATTGTATATAGTATGTACAGTCCAATATTCAGAACAAAGAAATGGTCAAAGGAAGCTTGACGACTTTGCTTTTTTTTTTTTTTTTTTTTTTTGTGGTCCCAGGGATTGAACTCAGGCCCTTGTGCTTGCAAGGCAAGCACTCTAATCACTGAGCTAAATCCCTAGCCCCAACGACTTTGCTTTTGTTTCTATAACTCTTACGTGCAGTACTCTAACGCATAACAGAACATAAAACTACAGTATTTATTATATGGTACAATCAGCAAAAATTACCGTACTGTATAAACAAGGTGTTCTATACCAAAAAGAAAAAAAAATACGTTGAGACTCTATAAACAAGAGGTACAAAACTGTACAAAGAAAAAGATGGTGTTGTAAGTCTGAGTGGCTGATCGTAAGTCCAAATAGCATGCCTCAGTCATAAGTCGGAACAGTCATTAAACAGGTAGGCTGTTAAAAAAGGAATGTCTGTATTTCATTTTTGTGATGGTAGTGTAAATGATAGTGTGAGTTTTATTTTGAGTACCTCTTGTTTATTGCTGGCATGTAGAAAAGTAATTGACTTTTGTATACTAACTTGTATCCTGCAACCTCACAATAATAGTTTATTTGTTCCTGGTGGGTTTTGTTGTTGATTATTTCTGATTTTTGATGGAGAGGAGGGTGTCATATGAAAACAAATGTAGTGTTATTTCTTTGTTCTCAATGTGTATACCTTTTAATTCCCCTTTCTTACCCCATTGTATTAGCTAGGACTTCCAGTACAATGTTATAAAGGAGTGATGAAAGGGTATGTTTTCCTCTTATTCATGATCTTATTAAGAAAGCGTCTAACTTCTTGCCATGTGTGTAGTGTTAACTGTAGGTTTTTGTAGGTGATGTTCTTTATCCAGTTGAGGAAGTCCCTCTCTTTTCCTAGTTTGCTAAGGCCTTTATTGTGAATGGATGCTAAATTTTGTTAAATGTGTTTTCTATATTTATTGAAAACTATATAATTTTTCTTCTTTAGCTTTTAAGATGGTGTATTACATTAATTAATTTTTGAGTGCTTTCTCTGCCTTTTAAAGCTGCAGAGAGCCTTATGACCTAGTCCTCTCAACCTGACTTTAGGCAGAGTCTGTTGGGTATGTGTAAGGTGATATATTGTAGAAATGAATTCACTTTCTGGATGGATGGAAAGTGACACAACAGACACTTCCCTTCTCCCTTCAATTTGGCCTTAAATGTAGATGTAATAGCTTGAGATACAGCCGTCATCTTGCCATCATGGGAAAGGGAAAGGCCGGGAAATTCCAAAGATGTTAGCCATGAAATCCTTGCACTATCTCAAGCAAGTACCTTTCTCTGCATTTCTTGTTATATGAGAAAAATAAACCTCTTTCTTATTAAAACACTGTAGTTGGATTTTGTGTTATGTACAACCAGACCAGTTTTTATATTTGTGTCATTTCTATATGAGAAGATATGATATTGTATCATTTCCATAACAAGGCACATGCAAATCACCAAAGAAGAGTATGTTGCTTTGGTTCTGTAGGTGGCACTCTGGTGCTTAACCTTCGGCAAGAACAACCAAGAAAAGGTAACTGGCAGAGGGTGGAAGGGAAAGTGCCAGGGGCAGGCAATCAACAGAGTATCTACTTGCTAGGAAAACCCTGAGAAACCAATTCTGAACAGGTATAAATAAGACACGGCCAATGACAAGACTCATATCCAAGGGGAAGGGCAGAAAGGTGTATAAAGAGTGGCATAAAAAAGTGATGAAACAACTTGGTGTAGTACAAAGTAAATGAACCATAGCCCAAACATGTGGAAAATGAGTCTTGGTTTTGCCACTTCTTAGCTGTATAACTTGCTCCAATTATTTTACCACCATTAGCCTCAGTCGTCTCCTGTATAATATTGGAAAGAACATTGTCTGTCTCAAAGGAAATGTGACTCAGAGGACAAAATTGAGCAATGCTGTAAACCTTTCCAGTGCGACTGTATTCACTCTGTTGAACTTTGTGCTCTGTATTACATCCCTGATCTGTTTTCTGCTGTTACTCTACTCACTGTGTAAGCATCTTAGGAAGATGCAGCTCCATGGCAAAAGATCCCAGGATCCCAACACCAGGATTCATGTGAAGGCTGTGGAAACTGTGGTCTCCTTTCTTTTGCTATTTGCCCTATATTGTGCGTCTGTAATATTAGGAAGTTGGCATCATAATAGGTTGCATAATGGAACAGTCTACTTCCTTTGCCAGGTTACTGAAATATTATACCCCTTGAGCCATTCATTTATCCTGATTTGGGGAAACAAGAAGCTGAAAGAGAACTTTCTTTTGGTTGTGCGGCAGATGAGGTGCTGGTTGAAAGACTAGAAGCCTTCCAGCTGATCATATCAATGACAGGGTCATGGTGTGACTTCCAGCAGAAACCAAAGTGATGGAATCTGTAACATTTCATGATTATTTTCACTTTCGTCAAATTGTATTTGAGTAATTTCCAAATTACTCAAAAAGTCTCTTGGCTATACTTATTAAATAAAAGAATATGTGTTTGTGTTTTTTATCTATTCAGAATACATAAGAAACATTGTCAATAAAATGCCTTTAACCACTTAAAAAAAATCACTGTAAAGATTCAAAGCAATAATTTAGTTAGAGCTCACAGTTATATCACCTTTGTTCCATTTCCCTTTTCACATGTTCAAAGTCAAAGTAAGTTAGCAAAGGGATCAAGGCAACATCTGTTAGACACAGACTGGAGGAAGGCTTAGGTATTAATGAGCTAGTTATGCTGATAGAAGCTCTGTGAATTAGATGTCTTTTAAATTCAGCAGTCCAAAGAGTACCTGGAGTCGCCCAGCCTTAAAGGAGTGAAGGCTAGGGAGCAAAAAAAAGCCTCCAAGCCCAACTGAATAAAAATGTCAAAGCATTAGTATTCCCAGGGAGGAATAGGGAATCATTAGGTCCTTCTATGCACTGCTTACAGTAACAAGCTGAATGTTTAAGTATAGTATGTATTTGTTTGGGTTTTTTTGGTTGTTGTTGTTTTGTTTTGTTTGAGACAGGGTCTTACTATGTGGTCCAGCCTGGCCTCAAACTCACAGTGATCCTCCTGCTTCAGCCATCCAAGCGCTGGGATTACAGGCATGCACCACCACGCCTGGCTTAAATACAGTATATATTTGTCAAATTAACAATATGTTAAAATACTAAAAAAATTTGATAGTTCCTATAGTAATGTTTACCTAACAGAATCATTTCGGTATATTTTTTCTAGTTATAATTAAAATTTTTCTAGCTTCTACCCAGGTGGAGGTCTAAAGCAAATTAAAGAACATCTTGAGAGTTATAAACCAATTTGATATGATAGTTTATCACAATAAACTAAGTAAGTTAAAATTACATTATCTTAGCTTTTTTTTGGTCCTGGAGATCGAACTCAGCGTGCACTTGCTAGGCAAGCACACTAACACTGAGCTAAATCCCCAACCCCAAAATTATGCTATCTTAGGAAGAAGCAAAATCCAAAGGAGTTTTAAGCACATGAATTACACTAATTGTGGTTGGTATGATGGACACATTTAGTGAAAATGGCAAGTATTTCCATCAAGTAGGGAGGATTTCCCATGACTAGATTTTCATCTAAAGTTAAATTTATTAATTCCTTGACCTAACAACCGTGTAGTGTGAATGTTCTGTGTGCCAAGCACAGAATTGAAAGTACTTCAGACATTAAAAAAAAAAAAGCACTACAATTCTAGTTTCTATCCTTGCAATACAATGGACATATGCATAAGAACCACTTGTATAATTTGTTTAAAATGCATACAGCTTGAGTTTACTATTAAAATTATGCTTCATGTGGGTGAGGCAAAAATGTGTATTTTTATGAAGCATTGCAGATGATTCAAGGGCACATGGACTGTGACTCTTACCATGTATCACATTATTCCACAGTTAGAACTGGTTGGAATGATAAGAAATGTATATATTGTATTTGAATGAAATAAGCACATTCAAGGTAATGTAATATATTTGTTTTGCACTTAGGAAACATAAGAAGTGATCGTAAGAAATGAGTTTAGTAAAGAAAGACTTTTAGGAATTGTTATTTATGAATTGTGTTGAACAGGAGCCTAGAGACTTACTATCTCTAGTAATGGCCAGGAGACTGCCACATCTAGAAAGAGGAGTTAGACAAGGTTATGAAAAAGGGAGACTAGTTAATGCAATGCCCTAAATCTAGAATGTCCCTCAAAAGCCTCAGGTGTTTGGAGGTGGGATCTGGTCAGAAGAGGTGATCATTGTAGATGTGGTGCAGAAGGGTGTACAGTACTGTATTTTTGCTGCAGGCTCCTCCCCTCTGCTTCCTGGCTGCCATAAGGTGAGCTGCTTTCCTCCACCATGCCCTTTCACTATGCCATTTTTGCCTTGGAGACAGTCAAATATGGACTGAATCTTCCAAAACTGTGAGCCAAAATAAACCTCTCCTTTTTTAAATTATGGGTGTTAGTTGTTGTGTCTCAGCAACAGGAAAACTGACTAATGGAAGGGCTACCAAGGCAGAAATGAGAACTCGGAATATGCTGGTTTGGGGAGCAAATGGGCCTGGGATTTTCCAGAAAGCATAAGTAACAAGAGCTAAACAAGTTAACAGTCTCAATGAGAACATAAAATAATTCCACAAGTCAGGACAAAGCAATGATTGAGACTAAGCAGAAGGCCACAGGAACTAAAGGCAGTTAAGAATTGCAGACAAAAATATGATTAGAAAATAAGAAATCCTGATTCTGATGGTAATTCTGTTTTATCCAAAAGCTCCTTCAGTGCTTCCTGTGGGGGACAGAAGCAGTTCCAGGGTGTGACCTGCAGGCAGCAGCAGGGAGCACTGCAGAGGGGAGGAGAGGCTTGAAATGGAGCCTGCAGTATGCCCATATTCAGAGGGCAGGGAGGAAAGCAAACTGGGAAAGCAAAATATGCTTCTCCGGCATGGGCTGAGCTCCTGTTGGGTCGTAATGGCCTTTTCATCAACTTAGTGAGTGGTTGATAATCAAAGATGGAGGGAATGATAAAGCATGAGAAGTAGCCACTTGTTTACATACACTGACCACTTGCTTTCGAGAACTGGGAATATTGGGCTCTCAGCAAACAATCTTCTTTTTTTTGGGGGGGGGGGTGCCAGGGATCAAACTCAGGACCTTGTGCTTGCAAGGCAAGTACTGTAACCACTGAGCTAAATTCCCAACCCGGTAAATGATCTTCTTAAAGGAAGATTTCAACATTACGCATCATTTCCTCACCTGCAAAATAGTAATAATACCTGACTCATAAAACAGTGGTATTAAAGATATCAGATGTAAGTCACTTAGCTTCCTGCCTGGCCCACAGTCAGCACTCAGGTTTAATTATTTGTTGTTATTGTTAGTATTATTGGTCCTGGGCTGTGGTTCCTTTGGGACTGAAAGTGTTATATGCCACTGCTTGCTATCTTGGAGTTTTTCTGAGGCTTTTGTTAAAATTCCAGTCAACTGGAGCTGGGGATTTAGCTCAGTGGTTCGAGTGCTTGCCTAGCAAGTGCAAGGCCCGAAGGTCGATCCTTGGCGCAAAAAAAAATTAGAAAAAAAAAAAAATTCCCGTCAACTGTCAAATTAATTTGGGGGATACTTTTTCAATACACAGTGCCGGAAATCTTGTCACATCATGTCTCTGAATGAGCCCCACTCTTGCAGTTTAGTTTCTTAGCCCCGTGCCTAGGGTACTTTATAGCTGACTTTCTTACCCTGTAGAGAGCCTGTTCTAAGGTGTGATCAAAACATACAGTAAATGTTTCAATAAAAATTTAAAACAATTTGTTACGGTAAAAGATACCTTGTCATTAATCCACCTCAAAATACTCCCCTGTACTTCAAACACATCTGTCCCATCATTCTTGCCACTTTCTGCAGTTCTGAAAGTACTCTTTCATGCCTTTTCATAGTCCTGGATCAATTCAAAATGCTTACAGCATTTTCTGTCAAATAAGAACATGATTGTGTGTCCTCATGCATCTTAATCACTGGGTCTGGCACTGGGCAACTTCTGGCTCTTGCCCAAAGTGAAAAGGATCATGAAAAGTAAAAATTTTGAATCAATGCAGGACATCAAGGAAACCACGACAGTGCAACTAAAGACACTCATGAAAATTGACTTCCAGAAGTGCTTCAGAAAGTGGCGAGAACATTGTGGAAAGTATGTTTGAAGAAAGAACAGTGTTTTGAGGGAGATTAATGGCAATGTGTCTTTCACAATAATAATGTTTTTCATTTAAACATTCACTGTATGTTTTGATCATACCTTGTATTTAGTGATTTACATGAATTATCATAATTATTTCTCACAAAAAGCGCTTGACATAAGTACTAATTGTCCTTATTTTATAGATTGGACACCGAGATTTTTGAAAACCGTGTTCAACTACCCACCTTTTTCTTGATTAGAAAGGTTTCCAGGGGCTTATAATTCACCATGGCCGTCAACCACACATCAAGTTTACTGCAAACAGCTTCAGTCACTTGAGAAAAGATCACTTGATTCTTTTAGTCCAGATTTCAAAATCAGAGAGGAAGTAAAGGATCATCGCTAAACTGTAGTTAGAATCTCACCCCTCACCAGGTCAACTGAGAGCTTGGGAAATATGGCCGCCCCTTTGTTACTGACGCTGTGGCTGGGATGGAAGGGCAGTTGCTAGGCAAAACAGGCACTCTTCTGAGAAGGGGTGCTAGACAAAAAGTAAGCGTCCACTACAGAATACTTTGGTTGGGACCATTCATTCCTCACAAACTCATTGCTTTTTTAATATTTTGAACTCCTGCTTTTAATCATTGTCAATGCAATAGAGAGTTAAGGAAAGAAAATGTATGCATTTAGTTTGCTTTGGAGACTTGCTTTTCTCTCCTGGCTTTCAATATTTTGAATGGTTTCTTTAAGAATCTTAGCAAACACCTCCCATTCCCTAAATTTGACATAACAAAGCAACCAAGCAAGGAGAACTGGCACAAGACAGGTCTCTCTGGTCCCTGTGGTCAGCACTTTTCTAATACAGATGAGTAAGGTTGGAGGAGTTCAACTTTCTGTAGAGAATATGTGCTCTGCAGGTGTTTGTGACTGGTGATTATAGAGCAGAACAGGGGCTCAGTCCTTTGAGGGAGATCTTTCACTTGTACTAATTAGCTGCCCAACCCTCCCCTACTTCCTCTACCAGTGAACCTTCTTTGATCTTAATTGTGCATGGATAATGATTGCAACTAGAATGATATAATGCAACAGACATTTGTTAGTAAAATTAATTTGCTAAAATCAAAATGGTCTAAGTAACATTCAATAGCTCTGGACAATTTAATTTCATGTATGCAGAATGTAATCTTTGGCATCTATTTAGCCTGTTTTTGTATATAAATGTGAGTTGGAGGGGGCAGGAAGAGGTCTATGTAACCAAAATTTCACCTGAAACTTTAGATACCCAACAAAACTTCCCCTTAACCAGTAATTATATAATTAAACCTTAGTGGTCAATGATGCTTTATTCTCTTTTGAAAGCTAAAAAGCACAATGAATACAAACATGAGGAACTGGTGACCCTAAGTTTTATAAAATTTATATAAATTTGTTTTGAGAAGAGCAATCCTTCTGATTGAAATAACAGCTATTTAGTTTTTAGAGCAATGCATATAATTTTTCAATGGCTTTAAGATAACTTGGCATTGTTCCTTAAGTAGAAGCACTATTACTTAATTGCAGATGAGTCATTTCCCTAGTCCCAAGCAATTAATCAGTGTTTCCTAAGTTTGCCAGCATAGTAGGAACCACCTGGGATTTTTGTTAAACATACAGATTGGATTCTTAGGCTCACCCACTGAATTAGAATTCCGAGGGAAGGCATGTGGGAATCACGATGCCAATAAGCATCTCAGGTAGGTATTATTATCAAGCAGGCTCGGAAAATACTATTTGGATTGCTTTGACAGAAGCATTAACTTTTTGACTACTATTCTACTGAGTGACCAAAACAAAGTTTCATCTTTGGAAGAACCAAGACATTAGGAAGCACTCGTGGGCTACACGCCAATGCATGGTCTATTTTATGTCCCTGCATCTTCCTGTTACCTGAACCAAGTCTCGGGTGTTCTCCCTTTACGTGGTCAAGTACTGCAGAAAGTTTCACCATAATAAGCCCAAGATTAAATTCATTACCACCTTAAAAAAACAATATGAGGACCAAAATAGTAGTATACATAAGACAAAATACTCATGGTTGGTTTATATAGATTATTTCCCTTAATTTGAACAATTAACTGAGGATGTATTTGTTACAATTTTATAGATGCAGAAACAGAAGCTTAAACAGGTTAGTGAATTTTCCCAGTATCACTCAGTGAGCAAGTGAGACAGGGATCATCTCCACATAGTACATTTATTTCCTTGGTACTAGCCTCCAGAATGTAAGTTTCAAGTCAAGGAATTCTAATTCATTAAACATAGTAATCACAGGTTTATGAGATTTTAAAATCTGGAATCCAGAGAAAGAAAAAAGGAAAGAAAAAGGCAAATTTCTTTTCTATTGGATTGAGGGAGAGAGAGAAGGGACAGGAGATCGCTGGAAGTATGGTTGACTTTTGTAGGATGATAAACTCCTTTTCTTTGTGATTTGACTCTCCCAAAATGAGAAAAGTGAGTACAATTGTAAGTTCATATATGTAAAATATCCACATGTGGAAGTACACTGTACTCCAAACTTGTTTCTATTTTGTTACCCCCATGCAGTTTATTCTAATTGTAGTGGCTGCAGCCAGAATGAAAATACCCACTTTGAGATTTCTTGTTTTAAGGAATCTTTTTCGAAGGATTTGTTTTCTTTGACTTGGAAACCACTCAGAGATGTTAACAGATGCCACCCTTGGAGACTGTGGTTCTGTGTTTATCTGCAGAGGAGCCCAGGTGTGGAAGACGCATGATGGGCTTCCCACACAGTCTACTTTAGGGACTCTTGGCCTCCTGAATGACAATTAATGTTAATTTGGGAAGAAGCCTCCCTGAAACAAAGGCAAACCCTAGAAGTCAGCAGCACATGCCACTGTTGTTGATATCACAGGCTGCAGGACCCTCCTATCCACGTGGTTCTGAGGTAGATTATTAAGGAGGGTTTTGCAGGAGGCAGTATAGTACAAGAATCCAGTACGAAGGGTACAAACAGGTAACAGTGCTATCTGCATTTTGTGCTGTGTCTTTTTGTTTTTGCGCGGAAGTACCACCTCAAATTACTTTTAGATTATAACAAATTACAGCGTTCACCAAATTCAGCTACTTTTCTACTAGCCAAATGGAAGAGCAAAGCAGAGGTGCGTACCAATATTTGAGAACCCACTCAGAAAGCCTCAGTATTTCACCTATTTATTCCTCCTTTTTTTTTTTTTTTTTGAGACAGTGTTTCACTGTGTAATTCAGGTTAACCTTGAACTCACTGTGTAGCTCATGCTGGGCTGGAAATTGTGGCAATCCTATGGCCTCCATTCCTCCTTTGCTCTTGATTTATAATGTGTAATGGATTGTGATCCTGGTAGAAACATAGCTTTTTAGTTTATCAACTGTTTTAAAATAGGCTTCAATATTTCTTTTTATAATATTGTATATTTACAGATATATTTTAAACTTACCTAAATAAAATTAAGTTTCTGTGTTACTATTTTTATATGACTCAAAAAATTGGGGAGGGTTTGCTAAATTTAGAAAGTATGCTTGTGTGATGTAGTATGTACTGTGGAACCCAAACAAGATAGTAGATGACAGAGATACAGGTGAGACAAGAGCTATTTTTTGTCATTTGTTTCCTTTTGTGGTACTAAAGATAGAACCCAGGGCTTCAGGCATGCTAAGCAAGCACTCCTCACCCCCAGATCAAGCTAGGATTTAAACATTTACAAATACCTTTTTATTTTTAATTTAAAAATAATTATGATTCTCTGGAAAATTTTTGGAGAAGCTGAAGTCTATCAGCATTTTTAAAATCATAAAGATGGCATTACTTAGTCAAGATATAGTTAAAATTTATAATTACAAATGCAAGAAGAGTCTATAATAATATTTATCAAGATGGTGAACAGAATATATGACTACCTTTTCTATCTTCCCAAAGCCACTTGAAATTATTGAAAATAATAATGATAGGAAGCAGAACTATAACCACGACTAAACAGTAGAACAGCATGGAAAGAGAATAGGTAAACTTGAAAAAGAACAGGAATTCTGACCAGAAATTCTTAAACTAGAACACCTACCAAAATGTCACTAATGAAACTTGAACTTCAATGAATAAGGAAAACAATAGATTGGATAGTGCTAAAGCATTTCTGTATTGGAAGGCATAAGGAAATTAAGCCAAATGCAGTAAAAAGATAAAGATATGAAAAATATAAAATAGTTAAGAGACCATTGAATTACAATAAGGTTCAAAGCACAAGTTTCAAAACGAGAAGAAAAAAAAAAGAAAAAAGAAAAAGAGAGTAAGAGAATGAAGGACAGATAATTTAAAAGAAATGGCTATAGAGCTGCAAAACGGTAAGTCTTTACACTGAAGAGGTAAACCAAGTCCTAAGCAGGAAAAGTGGATTCATAAGACACATGGACTCACAGTAGTAGAAAAACCAAAAATAAAGAAAAACTGTTAAAAGGAACCCAAGAGAAAAAGATTAGATACTTATATATTTAAAATTAAATACCAACCAAGATGCATCATGTACAGGTACAAAATAAATGTGATGAATGTAACCATTATATGTAAAATGTACCAATACATGTTCTTGGTTTAAAATAAAATAAAAAAATTAAAAAAAAATTAAATTAAATACCAATATATTTAAAAAGCGACAATTAGATTGGTAATAGCTTTCTCATCTATAGCAATAAATACAGCAGTAGGCGATAACATACTAAGATCCTCAGAGTGGGAAGGAAAAGAACTTTCAGCCTAGAATTCTATAAGCAAATTATATTTAATCAAAATATATTTAAAAACATCATAAAGCTTTGCAATACATAAACTCATTGAAAGAAACTGCAGAATGTATTTCAGGAGAAAGCAAAAGAAATCAGGAAGAAAAAAGTAACATGAGAAAAGTTAGTGCATTGGTAAACACGATGGTCAATCTGAATAGGAACTGGCTGTGCTAACGTGAATCAAGGTTAGCACGCAAAGAGGAATTAAGTTAATAGACCACATTAACATGAAAGGTAGGAGAGCAGGAATTTGACTTGTGAGTTCCTTGAAGGACGAGGAGAGAGAAAATTTTTAGCTTTTGACATTTTTGCAGTATTTTTGTAACAGCTTTATTGAGGTATAATTAATAAACTGCACATATTTAAATTGTACAGCCCGATACATTTGACATATGTGAAACCATCAAGATAATCAAGTTAATGATTTTACAGCACCCCCAAAAGTGTCCTCACAACCTTTGGAATTCCTGCCTCCCAGTTTTTCCCCCTTCTCCAAACAATCGCTGGTTTGCTTTCTCTCTATGGATAAGTTTATATTCCTTAGGATTTTACATACATCTGTATAGTACACACACTCTTTAAAACCTGGATTGTCTCATTCCACAAAATACTTTAAGATTCAACCATGTTGCATGAAACAATGGTCGACAAATTTGTATTGATGAATAACACTTCATTGTTTGAGTGTGCCACAATTTGCTTATTCTTTCAATTGTTAATGAAGATCCGATTTCAGTTTGGGGTCATTACAAATAAAGTTGTTGTGAACATCATGAAAGTCTTTGCATGAACATATGCTTTGCATGAATGTATGGTAGAGTGTATGTTTACATTTTTAAGAGCACCAAACTCTTTCTGAAGCATTTTACAATACCACTAGAAGTGTGAGGATTCAAGTTAATACAATGGAATACTACTCTGCCATAAAAAGGATATACTTGAGACATTTTTAGGTAAATGGATGTGCCTTGAGAGCATACTTTTAAGTGAAATAAATCAGACACACATGTTTAAATATCACATTGCTTTACTTGTGTGAGAAACTGAAAGGGTAAATAAGGACCAAAATGGATGATAGATATTGGGAAGTAGGAAAGAAATGTTCACATATGAAGGGGAACAAGAGAAGGGGAGGGGGCAGGGAAGGGAAGGAAAAGGAAAAAAAAGAATAGAAGGAAAAAATGGAAACAAACCTTTTATAAATAAGGCAGTGAAGAAGGGTTGAAGGGAGAGGAGGGAACCACTCCCTTCAGGGAGAAAGAAGAATTAAGGTGTGTTATGTACGGGTACACATTGCCTATGATGAATGTGATCATTATGTATGCCAAAAGTATACCAATAAAATTAATTAAAAAATTTATTGTGGTCAGTCTTTTTAATTGTTAATGTTCTGATAGGTTTGTACTGGTAACTCATTGTGATTTTAATTTGCATTTCCCAAATGTCATGGCTTGTGTCTAGATGTTCCCCAAAGCCTCGTGCAGTCATAGGTGGGGCTTTCTGGAGGTGGCTGGATCTAGAGTGTGTGATGCTGGGATCAAAAATGCGATGTTGGGGTTGATACATGGTGCGATGCTGGATTAAGAGTGCCCCACCCTGGGTGAGGGTGCTACCTGTTATAAGGGTGAGTAGCCTGGATAGGATATAAGGGAGAGAAAGAGGGTTACTGTTGTTGCTACTGCTTGCTGCTTTGCTGCCTTTTGCCCACTGTGAACTCTGCTATGATGTCCCTTTGCAATGCCTCCCTGCCTTCTAGCCAGCCAACTATGAACTGAAACATCTACAAACTGTGTGCCAAAATAAACCTTTCCTTCTTTAACTTTGGGTGTTGGGTATTTTGTCTCTGCAATGAGAAAAATTAAGACCCCTAATGAGGAATGTTGAAGGTCCCTATCATGTGTTTATTAGCTACAGATATAATTCCTTGTGTGAAGTGTCTGCTCAAATCTTTTGTCAGTTGCTTTCTTAAGTTCAGTAACTCTTCATGCTAGCACAAGTCTTTTATTAAATACTATAATTTGTAAATATTTCATAAATATTTTCTGCTACTCTACAGTGGTTCTGTTCATTCTGTTAATTGTGTCTGTAAAAGAGTAGATGTTTGATGAAGTTCAGTTCATCAGTATTTTTCTTGCTGGCGTACCAGATTTACTTTTATATCATCTTCCAAAGTTTTATAGTTTTAAATTTTTTCGGGGGGTGCTGGGGATTGAACTCAGGGCCCTACACTTGCTAGGCAAGCACTCTACCACTGGTGCTAAACCCCCAACACCTATAGTTGTAAACTTTATGTTTACGTCTATTGTCCATTTTGAGTCGTTTTGTACATAATATGGAGAATGTGTTAAAGTTCATTTTTTTTTTTTTGCAGGTAAATACCCAGTTGCTCCCCAGGAATTTGCTGAAAGAAATCTATCCTTTAGGCTGGGGCTTTAGCTCAGTGGTTAGAGTGCTTGGCTTGCAAGCACAAGGCCTTGATTTTGATCCCTAGCACAAAGAAAGAAAGAAAGAAAGAAAGAAAGAAAGAAAGAAATATATCCTTTCTCTATTGAATTACCACTGTGCCTTTATTTAAAACCCATTGTCCATGTATCTGTGGCCCTATGTTTGGATTCCTCATTCTGTCCCATTGAGCTATCTGGCTATCTTACTGCCAATATCATACTCACTCAATTACTGTCGCTTTATAATAAGTCTTAAAATCACTGTAGTTTTTTGTTTGTATGTTTGTTTGTTATTGTTTTTTGAGACAGAGTAAAGACAATTTACTACTTCTATTCAAATTTGGATTCTTCCTATTTTGTTATCTTATTACACTGGCTAATACTTCTAGTATAATACTGAATATACATGGTAAGAGCAGATATTCTTGTTTTATGTCTTATTTTAGGGAGAAAGACTTTACTTTTTGTATTAGCAGAACTGGAGATGTAGCTTTGTCTTTTTCTTAATAAAAATACTCAAACGCTGTTATTGCCTTTTTCAACTTTTAAAAAAATTTTATTAGTACATGTTTGCAGTACATGCAGTTTACAATCATCTTGGAGAGTGGTATACATATGTACTACAACTTGTTTCTTTTTTAAAATCCCCTTCCCCTTCCCTCCCTGGTCTCTCCTCTTCTAATTCCCCTATCCTGATTTTCATTCTTGTTCATATTATTAATCTTAGCTCATGTTGTGGCATACAAGGTTCACATTCATTGAGCTTATTAGGTTCCTGTAGAGATGTAGCTTTGTGGTAGTGCACTTGCCTAGTATTCACAATCCCCAACAACTCCCCCAAAAAGATTCTTCAGAGAAACAGAAGCAATACAATACAATGTGTGTGTATACTGTGTGTGTGTGTGTGTGTACATATACTCTCCAGACATATACATATATATTTTTCTTGGCAAGAAGCAGTTATATCTATATATACAGAGAAATTTCAGACATTTGCTCATGTGATTATAGAGGCTGCTAAAACCAAAACCTGCAAGTGGGTCAGCAGACTGGAAACCCAGGTTGCAATTTTTTTATAGGCTGCACATACTGATATCTATCTTCTTGCATGGGGAGTTCAGTCTTTGTTCTATCAGGGCCTTCAAAGGATTGGATGAGATCCACCCACGTCATGGAAAAAAAAATCTGCTTTGCTCAAAGTAGTCTAATTTAAATGTTAATGTTATCCATGAAAACCCTCACAGAAACATCTAGTAGAATACTTGACCAAATATCTGGGCACCATGACCCACCTGAGTTGACAAATAAAATTAACCACCAGTCTTTCTCATTAAGTATGATATTGGCAGTAGGCTCTTTGTAGGTGCCTGTTTTTCTTTTTAATCAAGTTGAGGAATTTCACCCTATTCCTAATCATCTGAGGGTTTTAATCAGGAAAAAATAGTGGATTTTATCAAATGCTGTTCTTCGTGTATTGAGATGATCATATGGTTTTTAAGTTGTTAAAATGGTGAGTTACACTGATTTTTGAATGCTAAAATAACTTTTCATTTCTGTGATAAACCCCACCTGTTCATAATATACAGTATTACCCTTGTTATATAGAGTTGGATTGTATTTGCTAAAAACTTGTTAAGAATTTTATGTTGACAATGACTATTTTCTTTTAATATCTTGACTGATTTTGATATCAGAATAATGTTGGCCATTGCAATGAGTTGGGAAATACTAACCTATTTTCGTTTTTCTGGAACTGTCGTATAGAATTCGTATTCTTTCTACCTTAAATGACTGGTAAAATTTCCAGTAACAATATCTGAACTTGTAGTTTTCTTGGTGCAAAAATTTTAACGATAGATTCCATTGCTTTAATAAGTAATATGGCTTTTCAGATTATCTATTGTTTCTTGAATTAGATTTGGTAGTTTGTATTTCTCATGGAATGAATATATCCACTTACTTCACATTATATACTTTATTAACAGAAAGTTGTTCAAAAATTCCCTAATTATCCTTTTTCAGTATGTTTAGATTTTGAGTGACGTCAACTCTGTTGTTGTGATACTAGCCATTTGTGCTTTTTTTCTTTCTTCCTGATAACTCTGATTAAAGGTTTATGAATTTGATTGATCTTCTCAAGTAGGTACAATTTAGTTTTATCAATTTTTTTCTCTTGCTTTCCTATTTTATCATTGATTTCTGATCTTGTCTTTATCATTTCTTTCTTCTGCTGAGTTTGGTTTTTTAGTTTCTTTTTTCTAGTTTTTTAAGGTGAAAGCTGAGGAAATTGAGTCTCTCCTTTTAAAAAAAATTGTAAAGGAATGTAGTGTTCTAAATGTCTAAGTATTTTTTAAGCTGCTGCATGCCAAATATTTTTAAATGTTGTATTTTAATTTTCATTCTGTTAAAAATAATATTATAATTTCCCTTTTAAATATTTTAAATGACCCATCTTTTCCAAGATTTTCCAAATATCTTTCTGCTTTTAATTTCAAACTTAATTCCATTGTGGTAAGGGAATATACTTGGTAATATATGAACCTATCTCAAGGTTTTGAAGATTGTTTCATGGCCCAGAATGTGGTCTGTTTTGGTAAATGTTTCTTGTACATATGAAAAGTTATGTATTTATTCTTTTGCTGTTGGATAAGGTAATCTATAAATATAAATTACATAAAATTGTTGATAGTTGTTAAAGTTTTCCTTATTCTTACTGATTTTCTATTTATTTGTTGTAACAAATTTTTAAAGGAGGGTTGTTGAAATCTGACTGTAATTGTGCATTTTTGCATTTCTCCTTGAAATTCATGTAATATTTTGAAGCACTGTCATCAGGTGTTATGTACTCCTGGTGCATCCACTCCTTCCTTATTATAAAATGACCGGCTTTGAGTTTTTTCTTCACATGTGTGCAGTGACCTGTCCTAAACTTGTTGCTGGAATGTAATCTCTGTGGGTATCTGGAGATCTCTCCTCCTCCAGCTTTCTCTCCATTTCTGGAATTCTGTCCTGCTCCTTGGGTTCACTGGACTCCCAGCCACGCCTCCTCGAGTCAAAAGCCCACCAGGCCTCCTTGCAGCATGCCTGGGAACTTTCTCCAGGCAGTTTAGTGCCATAACCTGGGGGCTCACTTATTTCCCATCTCTAGGGATCATGGTTCCTTATTGCCTTCTGGTCAGCATTTGGAGGGCCACTGTTTCATTTAAGGCCACCTTTTTGTTTGTGCAGATTGTTTTCTTCATTAGGTTGTAGTGGAATTGTGCATCTGTTCCTTATCATTCCATCTGATCAGAAGTGAAGTCTGTGTTTCCCTAAGAAGACACAGAGAAGCATAAGATACATAGAATATATCTTTTTCTGTGAATGATAGTAAGTTCAGAGAACTGTTTTTTAAAGTTGGTGAGGGACACTGGTTTGTGAATCGAAACACCTAAGTTTTAACTCTGACATCTGTTGTATAAACTAGAAAAAAATAACCTAAGTGTGAGCCTAAGATTCCTCAATATTATATTGAGTGGAGGAAATAATATAAAACAAGTATTTTATAAAATGGGAAGTCATATGCAAATGTCAAATAATATTCAAGTATACAAAATGTGAGGGAGGGATTAGAAGTGGTTGTTGGCTACCCATGTCAATGCCTTCTCCCTTCTTGCTGTCAGAATCTTGGTACTACTCTCCAGGTGACGAATGTATCAAGGCTCAGGTTTGGTTTCTCTCCACCAGTTCTTCCTGCAGCTAGGGATGGTCACATCACTGAGCTGTGGAAAATGAAGAATCATGAGCAAGTTGCTAATTTGTACTTCTGGGCAAACCTTTGCTTCCTTGACAAAAGGGATAGACTTAACTGATATTGCCCCTTTCTCCCTACTTTCTGCTGTGAATACAGACAGATTTGAATCATAGCACTCTGCTTGCTATTTTGTAAGCACCTGGGACGGATAAAACCATCACACATGTATTAGTTCTAGCCTTACTGACTTGCTGAACGAACATTAACAGTCACCTTTCTCCAGACTTTTTGATACATGATTAAGTTACACTATTTAAGCCTTTATTAATAGGGTGGTAAAAGCATTCCTAACTGATTCAGAAGGAGAGGGGGATCTGAAGTGGTCAGATATATCCTTCACTGTTTGAAGAAGGCTGTGTGAAGCAAAAATTGAAGAAATCATGTTTAGTTTAAATATTGTTTAAATTAAGAGCAATGTCTGGTACAGTGCTCAACAAATATTTTTCAAATAAAGGTAGATGGATATGTGACCCTTACGGGACTGTTACAGACATAAATTGATCAGTAGCAACCTCTCTACAGCCCTGAACGCTACTACTTCACAGTTTTGATCCAGGACTATCAATGGTTATGTTCACCAGAGTACTCTTCTTATTTCTACATAATTATGGATATCAGGAGAATGTTTTTAAAATAATAAGTGCTCTTAGCTACAGAGCAGTTCCTTACACTTAAAATCTGAGAAAATACCAATAAAACTCAGCTCCAATCCCTCAAAAGGCTGGTAATGTAGGAGCATTTGGTGGAAAAGCTTCTTTGAAAGCAGTCACTGCCATTATGAGGAATCCCTGGCCTACCTTTCAAAAGCTTGGCGCATTGAAGATAAAGGTTCTAAGATTTTAGTTTGTGTGGAAGATGAGTGGATAGTTTTAACAGGCAGGTTCTTTCTTGCCGATATCTTGCAACATCAGCCATAACAAATCATATATATTAGTGATCAGAAAATAGAATATGTATTTTAAAATGTTTGCCTGACTTTAATTTTGTGGGGAGAGATGACAAGTATTATAATTAAAGTAATGGAAATGTCTTCTCCTTTCTCTGTCATCATGCTTTTCTCAAACAAAAATTTTCCTGAGATAGTAATAGAAATTCCTATAGGAATTGAACAATGCTATGGAGAATTTATTTCTGCTCTTGAAAATAGTGATAAATAATAACCAGATATTAGAGATGTTAAATCTCGAAGTGACAGAAAAGTACTGTTGGCTCATATTTGCACATTTTGTCCTTGGCTTTTCTCAAAGCATAAGATTATGAAAGAAACTAGATGTGATAAGACTGAAGGGAAGAAAAAGGTCTTGGTTACTGGCAGAAATATGGCCAGAGGGAGCCATAAAAGTAATACAAAAAAAAGCTTTCTCAGTTGCAGAAAAGAATTCTAGCCTTTCCACCCAGACTGGCAACTTTCTGGGTGGGGTGATTTTGTAAGTCAGTCAGACCCAGATATTACAAATCATGTAAATACATTTGTGGATCAGAAATGTTTCACCTGGCCTAAGCTGACTGTTTTCTTTCTCATATATTTTCAGTAGTTTGAGAGTGTGTGTGTGTGTGTGTATGTGTGTATATATATATGCTTTTCTCTTAGACCACTAACATACTTGTCATTAACTATTTGATACAATGTAACTTTAGAAATACAGATTGCACTTAGTCAGGATTTTAAATTGCATTTATTTATAATCTCTCCAATCTTTAAAAAGTCTAGAAGTGTTTAATAGGACACGCAGTGTATTTGCAGGTGTTTGTTCCATACGTTTTCTGGGAAAGTCCCTTGTCAATTCAACAGTCATTGAGCATCTCCCAGCTATCCTGGTATTTATAAAGCCAGATGAAACAGTTTGGTCCTTGATGATTGAGTCTTGGTAGTTACCTCATCCAGATGCACTGGCTTTTTTGTAAAACGAGAAGATGCTAACCCTAGCTGTGTATCAGAATCACCGGGGAAGCTTGTTAAAAATACACCCGCCTCTCATTTTAGGGGAGAGTTTGGTAATAGGCAGAGCCCAGGGCGTGTGTAGTTTTAACAAGAAGGCTCTCGAGAGGATTAAGAGACAGTACTTTAAGGACGGGCTGATTGCTGTTTGGCCACAAATCAACCAGGTGGATGCCTGGCTCTTGGTTAAAGTCACTTATAGGACTATTTCTTTGTCTAAGATTTTAGTATCGGTTTCTGAAATACACCCCAGAGGAAAGGGTTGAGTTTAGTCTTGTGTGTAAAATGCCTGGCACAAGACTACTTTGGAGGAATAAAAAAGCTGTCGTAACCATTCCTGAAGTCTCCTGGTCGTCCCCAAAGCTGCCCCCAACACTGTCATCACATCGTATGCCCTTACAAGATAGGGGTGTTTGGATAAATTTTCTTAACTAGATTGGAAAGTATTCCAGACTGGGGCAATCCCCCCCCCGTGGAGCACAGTAACACACACACACACACACAAAAGCTGTCTGACAGGTGTTTGTTTTGAACTGAATTCTTCTCACTGGACTTCTAGGATCTGACTCTGTATCACAGATTACATACTCGACCCCCAGGCTGCGCGGCCATGTAGAGCCGGCGTGGTCTGCGCGCGGACACCGCGGGCCGAAACTACGCGTCCCAGCAGCCCGCGGGGCGAGTGGGCGGGACGAGTGGGCGGGGCGACCGGGCCGGGGGCGGGGGGCGGCGCTAGGGGCATTGTGTCCGCCAGCGCCGAGCCGCGTTTGTCTGCTCGAGGTGCTGGCCGAGCGTGCGCGGCGGTGTCCGGCCCCGGGCTGCAAGTGTCAGCGGCGGCCACTGGCCGAGCGGGAGGCCGGGCGGGGGGACCACGCGCCGGCCGGACGACCCCGCTGGCAGGGGCGGTGCGTGCGGAGCAACATGCGGAGAGGCGCCCGGTGCCCTGCAGACCCCTCGCGAGGAGCAGAGGCCGGGGCCGCGCTGGGGCGGCGGAGAGCATGAGGGAGGCCGGGGGGCGGCTCGGCTCCGGGCGCCAGTGCTAGGGAGCGGCGTGCGCTGCACACTCGCCGGGGCGCGGCGCAGGGCGGGAACTGGGCGCTGCTGTGATTGCCGACGCGGACGGAGGGGCCCGGAGCAGCCCCTGGCTGCAGCCTGCAGCCAACATGGGCAACGCGGGGAGCATGGATTCGCAGCAGACCGATTTCAGGGCGCACAACGTGCCTTTGAAGCTGCCGATGCCGGAGCCAGGTGAACTGGAGGAACGGTTTGCCATAGTGCTGGTGAGTGCGCAGGCGGGCGGCCGTGGGGACCCCGGGCCCCGGCCGGGGGCGCAGCGGACTCGCGCCCCCTCCCCTTCGCCGGGTGCGGGGAGCGCTGAGCGCGAAGCCGTGGAGACCTGGAGCCCCATTGTGGTCTCGCCGCCCTGCTCTTAGCTCGCGGCGAGTCCCTCGGGTTCAGCCCTCTCGAGGTCCCGGGATGGGGATGGGGCGCTGGGGCGGGCAGCCCGGCCAGCCCCGAACCCATTGTCTGGCGGGAGAGGCGCTAGCGACGCGTGTGCCGGGGAGGGGCGGCGTGGGTGTGAAGGGAAGGGGGCGCAGCCGGGGAGGAGGGGGCGGCGAGGCGCTCAGGCTTTTTGTTTTAAACAAAACAAAACCAACAATCCGTGTACTCCGAACCCCTGCGGATCATCCCGCACCCCTGCGGACCATCACGCGTGCGCCCAGCGCCAGGCCTGCGGGGTCCCAGCAGATGGGCGCAGGTGGCCGGGCGCAGAGCGCAGGCGAACTTGAGGGCGGACGTAGCGGCTTGGCCGAGGGGCTGCTCCTCGAAAAGGACCGAGGAGACCCTCAGCAGTGCGGCGCCCGGGTCCTTGAGCAAGC
Source organism: Hystrix cristata (assembly GCA_004026905.1). Taxonomy (NCBI): domain Eukaryota; kingdom Metazoa; phylum Chordata; class Mammalia; order Rodentia; family Hystricidae; genus Hystrix; species Hystrix cristata. The sequence goes on from PVJO010004884.1 coordinate 64,689, forward strand.
GTGGAGCAGGCATCTCAAACTCAGGCTGGGGAGAGCCTCGGTGTGTTCCCTTTGGTCTTAAACCTTTCACCACGGGGACGTGTTGCGAGCTGTCCCGACGACGCGGGCGATCCCTGCCTTCTGTACCCGCAGGCAAGGCCCTCGCTGCCTCCCGCATTCCGTTTCTTTCGGCCTCGTAGCTTCTCAGACTCCGAAGACTCTTTTCTCTCTTCCTTTCTGCTGAGACGAAGTTTCTGGGTCCTTTCCAGCCAGAGCCTGCCTTGCTATGAGCTCAAGAGGGTGTGGCGCTTTCCCCTTGCCCCAGTCAGAGTCTGAACTGCAGTTGGTCCCCAGACTTCCAGTTTTAGTGTCCCAGCCTCGTTTAGGGGCGTTGGGAGGGAAGTGGGCCAGACTAGACGTCTTCCCATCCTCACACTTGTCTATTTCCCTTTTCCTATCTGCTTACCCCTAAACCGCATGTCTAGGCAGCAAGAGGAATCTGTGATGGAGGCAACCAACGTTTGTGCCTACCTGAGGGTGTTTTGGGCATGTGATCTGACAACTTTGGTAAAGGACTTGAGTCCTAGAGCAGAAATCGGTTTTGTGAGATTTCAACGCCAACTGGGACGTTTCAGTCGCCTTTCTTTGGGCTTTGAGGGGCTGGTTTGGTATGGGGAAAGGTGTTCTGGATGTAGTTTAGCTTTGTGTTCACTGGGAGAATAGAGGCCACCTGGAAACTGGTGTTTCGCGGGGAGATAGATGAGGTTGCCTGTCTTGCTTTGCATCTTCTATGGTCTTCAACAGCTGCTACCACGTTGTGCAAGATGGGACACTCTGAAATGAAATAGCCTGGGCTTAATTGCTTCTCAAGCCAGCCCGCGTGCGTACTTGATTCCCCCCCCCCCCAGAGACAAACGTTTGGGGGGGAAAAAAAAGAAAAAAACTGTTCCACCAGACACAAGGTTCTTACCTCTTGGCTCTGGGTTTTCTGTTTTTCCCTCCATGCTGTGGTACTGTGTGTCTGAGGACTCGTGGTGATGGAGGAGCCAGTGACACGGGAAAACCAGTGCAGCAGCCATAATAATAACAATGCAATTAAGTTCTCAACTGGGATAACATTTTTTTGCACGAGCTTTCAGTTACCCTGCTGATTAATAACACATGGTATGAATTAATCTGTAGCAAAATAATGTCCCTTCATTAACATGGTGGAGTTGTGTTCCTGTTAAGTCTCCCAGTCTCAAAGTTAAATCTGTAGACTTTTATGATTGTATGTTGCAGGCTCTGTGGGGCGAGGGTTGTTGTGGCTTTTACTGTACTGTGCTTCATGCAATTACTGGATGCAGTTTAAAGTTGTTTTCAATATTTTGAGCCTCTTCCAGCAAACAAGATGCAAAAGCAAAATAATCAGGCTGATCAGTTTTGAATAACAAAGCTTTTGAGAGTGTCTTAGCTTGGGGACCTTCCTGTCCAGGATGCACTTGGACCATTGATGTTTACTTTCCCAACTGAGCTCCACTTGCTCTTGGGAAACCTTTGGAGTCAAAGGAAACTCTTTGAAATTATCTAGTACCGCATATTGATGATTTCTTGTGTAGGCAGTTTTTTCTGAGGTTGTATACCCAGTTTTCTCAGTTTTGCTTTACTTTGCTCCTTATGAATTGTTTGAAAAATGAGTTAAAGCTATTTATTTCTGAAGATCAAGCTTGAAAGAAATGTTTTAGATGATAGATTTTTAAGTATGTAAGTGGAGGAATTCCTTACCTTTAGACAATGGGAATTGTATCGGCATTATTGATATAGGTTGTATAGTCTTATAAACTATCAGTAATAACTTGTAGAAATGTGTACGAGCACCTCATTGTAATGAGGACTTACATCGATAATGAACCTTTCAGGCTAGGAAAACAATTCTTTCCAGCTTCAGATTCTGGAATATTTGAAGGCTTGGGGAGGAGTAAGTAGAAATTAAAGTGACAGAAGTCCATTGTATTTCTTGTTACAAACATTTTAAGAGATCACAGACCTACTCAGTTATGTATTCCCCACCCCCTTCAGTTTATATGGGTTAAGGTGTATGAATTTAAAAAAATTAGTGGCTATGAATGGAAAGAAGAAAGAGGGCAAAAGATTATCGAATTAAGATCAGTAGAGGACTGAACTTTTAAAACTTCCTGTAAATAAAACTAGTAAAAGCTGGATCTACTCCTAAATTCCATGAGCTGTTTAATCCTCTTAAGGAGAGCCTTTACGTTTCTGAGTTTGTATTCGGCATCATTCTGCTTATAGTTATAAAACTTGTATTTAAGTGGAAAGATTACTGACTCAGTGTATACATTTAACCATTTGCATCTTCAGACTTATCTTTCAGGTTGTGCTGTTAGGTGATATGCCCGTGTGTGTGTATGTGTGTGTGCATGCAGTCCCACACATACTTGATGTTTCTGTTAGTCTTCGGTGGAAATGTGAGATAAATTACAAGTTCAGGCATCTTAGTTCTTTTAGGGTATGTGTATTTGTAGGTAATATTAGCCTGTATTTTTTGAGCCCCACACATTGATGATTAAATATCCACATGGCTCTCCATTGTACTTATTAAACATCGTCCAATTATTGGGGTCACACACAAATCCTCCCTTACCATTGTTTTCGAAGATGATGCCACGAAGGTGCTTCTCAGTGAGCAGTGTGAACAGCTGATGGTCTTTATCCAAGAATACTTCTTTTAACATTAGACACTCCATAACACTGTTGACTCATTTTTGGCTTGCATTCACTGTTAACAACATGAAATCTAAATCCTCCACTGTCTTTGTTGAAGAGCTGTCCTAAGAATTCTTTCAACTTCAGAGAAAAGGATATTTTAAAGTCCTCTATCTTACTCGTCGTCTGTGTGTTATTAGATATCAGGAAGCACTGCAGATGTATATATATAAAAAGATAAGGAAGTCATGGTTTGAGGCAGTATTATCTTGGATATTGGGAGCTGCTTTGATAGCTGGTTAATTTGAGTGAATTTCCTTCTCAGTTTTTTTTTGGTCCTGAGATTGGATGTAGTCATTTTGCCTCCGGAAGAAGCGGGACACTTTCCTGGTGCCTGCTGGGAGCATGCCTTATGCTTATATGTTCCTCCGAACCTTCCCAGTAAGTCCTGCCATCAGCAGCCCTGTAGATAATGATTACCTAAATTGCCGGAGGTCATACAGTTAATAAACATCCAGTCTAGGATTTTATCGCAGATTTGGGTCTCTGGCTTCTCTATGATGCTTTCTTAAAACTGGGAAGGGGAAGGGGGTGGTGGTGCTGGGACTAGCAGTAAAAAAATTTCTACATCTGGTAAAAGCAAGTTTCAGACCATTTAAAATTGGCAGAAATTTCTCAAAGTAACCGAAATAAGATGCATTTGGTGTTTCTCTTTAGATGTGAAACCCTTCTGGCATCTGTGCTATATGCTTCTATTTTCAGGCATGGAGTCAAAAATTGATGTGGTGCAAAAGCGTATTCTTCGGTTCTTCTTTTCAGTGTAGACTTGAAATCCCTTGGTTAAAAGGTTTGGGTTTTGCTAAACCAAAGGGAAGAGACAGCCTGTCATTGGAATGTGTGTGCTTCAAATGCGAAAGTGACGAGGAAGGTCGAGTTTGTTTCCCACTGCAAGTTGCCCTTCCCTTTCCACCACTTCCAAGGAGAATGCTTGCCATGAGGTCTGTTGAGCAGATGGATAGGTGGGAGTGTAGTGAGGCTCTCACATGCTCTTGATTTGTTTTCTCACATCCTTTTCCCTGTTGTGAGGGAGAGTGTGGAAGGGGATGGGGTGTTGTTACTATTATTTCACCTTCCTCAGTAACTCCTTGAGCTGTCCCGCCCCATAGGTGCTTATTGCTGTGCATATGATCAGCATGCATTACTCTTCCTAATAAGAACAATAAAAACTGAAAACGTATTTAGGTATATAAGATAGAAGTTGATCAAAGCATATCTGTGAATGGAAATATTTGACTGTAGTTAGACCAGCAGCACTGTAAACTGATGAAATTTGGAGAGAAAAGGTATGCATGTCCCAGAACCCTTAAGGGATGAGAATTACTTTCGCCTGTGGCCTCTGTTTTTTTTTTTTTTTTTTTTTTTTAAAGGACATTGGTCTGAGGAGCAGCAGACCTGGTTTCTAGCACACAATCTGCTTCACCAGCTGGAGCAAGTTAAACTCTTTCTCTGGCTCTTGGTTTTTCTTGTTTGCGTGTAGGAATTAAATGTGGTACAACTGTCAGGGTAGTTGTGAGATGATGGAAATCATAGTACTTGAAAGTGTAACTTTGCAGAATGTGACATCTTGCTTTTGTGTGGAAGAGTGTAGCCATGTTCTATGCAGTCTGTTTGAATGCTCGGGAGTCAGGAACTGAAAGTCACATGAGTATAAATACTTTCAGAGTTGTCAAAAAAGGCACAGTGACTTCTCCACTGGAGTTGTTCAGAGCTGTGTGAAAAATGCTGGTGACTGATAGGACTTTCCCACCCCAAGATACAGGGAGCACAGTGTAGGCTTGAAAGGTGCTCTTCCCAGTGAGTCATGACCTGCAGGTGGGAGACGTGGAACCACAGCACCTGTGAGCGGGCAAGGATCTTCGAAGGTAGGGACCTGGGCTCAAAGAAGAAACAAGTCTAGGCTCTTGTTTGTTCTGGAAATTCATGGACTTTGTAAGAACTGTGTTCTGAGAGACTTGGTCTTAACGAACATTTGTTCTTTTCACATTTAGGTGTTTTGGGGGGCATAAGGACAAAGTGAAGTGGGCTCCCTGGCCCTCTTAGTCAAGATGTCATAGAGATCAAAAAGGTGGCTAATAAAAGAAGCACTGATTGTAGACAATTGTTTTTCCTTTTAAGAGGGCTGTGGTAGTGGGGTCCTTTTTAGGGACAAAGCAGTGATTACTTATAAAGTAACAAGACTGAAAGAAGAAGGTGAATTGCAAGCTGTGCGGCTGCTTGACAGAGGCCCTCTTGTAGAGTGGCTTTTTACAGAGTCCTTCCCTTCCCAAATGACAAGAAGTGTGTTCCCAGGCTTTGTGGTCATGTTTGCTGTAGAGAGGTTTCATGCACCTTTGTTGCTTTCATGTACTTGAACGCTGGGGGTGGAGATAGCTCATCCCTGTCTTTAAAATTTTGTCTGTTCATACTGACGGGAGGTCTTCCTCTTTTCACTCCAGTTATCCCAGCCTCCTCTTTCAGTGTAGGACCGTGTCACTTCCTATTGATAGGACTTGGAAGCAAATCCAGGGAGGGGTTGGTAGCTGGAGTGCTTCCTCATGGACTGTGATTCACCTGAAGCCTGCAGATGTGGGCGTGATGGCTGAGAATCCCTCAGTTTGGACATGCCAAGACCTTGCGTGGTGGTATAATGATGCTGACCGACATACACCTTCTGTTTACAATCTTAACAAACAGAAAAACATGGCCATTAGCCCTTGTAGGTGGGCTTCTTGCCATGAATTGTGTAATTTTTGGGACAAACTTTGTGTGATCCTCGTCACATTTACAATGTTCTTGAACTGATTTTAACAACTCTTATTTCACATGCAATTTTAGTTCAGGATGTTTTTTTCTGCTTTTGTTATTTTTGGGTGGTATTGGTGGTTGAAACCAGGGGCATTTGACCACCGAGTTGTGTCCCCAGTTTTTTTGGGGGGGGTGGGTGCTGGGGCTCGAACTCAGGGTCTTGGGCTTGGTAGGCAAGTGTTCTACCACTGAGCTAGATCCCCAACCCCCATCTCCATTCATTTAAAAAACTTATTGTGAGATGGGGTTTCGTTAAGTAGTGCAGGCTGGCCTCAAATTTGTGATCCTTGCCTCAGCCTCCTGTGTAGTTTGGATTATGGGCGTGAACCTCTGTGCCCCACCCTGTTGCATTTTTGAGCCTCTGTGTCCTTTGCCACTGAAGTTGAAAGCCTCAGGGTGTTCAGTCCTTGCTCTTTCCAGGAGTCATCTCGCTGGACTGACTTCTGCCCTGTGTAGAGGTGCCTGTGGCCTGGTTTATCCTGAAAAGCTGTTGGCTTTGGGAATGGCGTCAGATGGTTTGCCATGTGCCTGGTTCTGGGACACTAAAATGTGACTGGTGCTGAACAATCAAGTCTACTGATCTCAAGTCTGGATTGAACCTGAATTTTTCCTTGCTCCCTCCCCCTCCCCCTCTCCCTCCTCCTTCCCTCTCCACTCCCTGGCCTTCCCGTGGTAGTTTGGTAGAACACTTAAGGTACTTAAAGTAGGATAAATAAGGGATTGATAAGTTAAAACAGTGGTTCTCAAACTTGGCTTAACACTGCTATCATCTGTGGCACTTTATAGAGTACTAGTGACTGGATCCCACTTGGAGAAATCGGATGACTTTTGGGTGTGAACTGGGTATTCGGGTTGTCAGCACAGGCTGACAACCAGTATGCTGGAAGAGTGTTTTTTTTCCTTTTTCCATCCTGCTTCAAAGACTAGACATAAAAGGTTAAACCAATGAAAAGAGCTGATGAAAATAATAGAAAAGGGTTTGACTAAGAAATGAGAAACTGGAGAAATTTGGCAAAATTGAGAAAAGTTAAAAACAAAAAAAGTCTAGATACTTAATTCAACCAAAAGCAGTAAGAAGACAAGAAAAAGAGCAAAACCTGTTGTTGAATGGCATGCTTAACTACTTAAGAAATGACCATCAAATTACCATAATGAAAATTCGTAGAATAAATTCTATATGTTATAGTTTAAGATTGAGCAGTGACTCTGAGATGTACTGTTGGAGCAGAACAAGCAATAAATTGATTGTATTTTTTGCTTAGGCCTCTATTCTCAAGCCTAATTGTTTGTTGGTTCAAGGCAGGCTTTTTGCTTTGATCTCTGGTTTTACCACTTACAAAGACTTGATGAGCTTGGCTTCCTGGAGTGAAATTCAAATACACTTGTGAAATGTAGACAACATTCATTTATTAAAAATCCTATAATCAAGGCAAATTGGCATGCTTATATAAGCAATTAACTTTGAGAATAGATAAATAAGATGTTAGGTCAAGAGTGAGCTGATTATTCTCAATGCAAGACTCATTATTCCTTTATTAGTTATAGGATAAGCAGATAGACATTCCTCTTATTCATAATCGTCAGCATTTGTGGTTTTTAGGCTTGAGGACAGCATAGTGGTTTTCTGGAACTGAGAGGATAGAAGCAATTACTGACTCGTTTTCATGTAAAAATGTAAATCTTTCAAAGAAATGTATATGATTTATGACCTTATAAAATTTTCTAATAATTGGAAACAGGACAAAAGAAGTTAATGGATTTGGATGGGAATATTAAAGGATCATAAGGGAATTTTATTTGGGTGAGCAAGGTAAGGATGACTATTTTACAATGGGAGAAAGAATGAAAATCTACTCTACTTTCCCTGAATGTTGCTCGCTCACTCTAATAAGTAGGAGGAAGCGCTATGGTAACTAATACTGCATTGGGTATCATGGCAATATTCAGTTTGCCCAGTGAGTTGAATAGTGTCAGATGTGTTATTTGTGAAATCTGGGAAGTGAAATGCAAAGGCTATGGAGCAGGAGAGCAGCATTATAGGTCTGTTCATTATCGTTTCAGTTCTGCCTCCTTTACTTTTTGATGCGGTCAGCGTTGTGGTTCTTTTTACAGTGAGGTACCTTGACTAATCGGTGTTCTTCATTCCCAAGTTCTCTCTGGTGAACTAGCAAGCCAGTTCAGAACAAATGTTTTGGACCCAAGATGCCATAAACTTGGAATTGGTGATTTCCTGGGCCTTACCACAGAAGTGTTCTATAGCCAGCCAGAAGTGATCTTGGAGAGAACCATCTGGAAGTGTGTGGCCTCCTGAACTGGTGGAACTTTTAGGCATCCTGGTAATCAACCTTCCTAGTGTCCCTTCATAGTCTCAGGGTTGACTTTCTGGAAAGCATTTGTTTGGTTTAGAAATTTACAGATTTGTAATATACCAGGTCCCAGTTCTCATTTAATGAAGTAATTCTGTAACATTAGACAGCATATTTTGCTGGTGGTGGGGTTACTAGAGATTAGATCCAGAACCTTTGTACTGAGCTATATCCCCAACCCTTTTACTTTTTATTATTATTACTTTTTTTTAAATTTTGAGGTTGGTTCTTTGCTAAATCACTAAGTTGCCCAGGCTGGACTTGAACTTGCAGTACCCCTGCCTCAACCTTCTAGAGTACTGGGATTATAGGCATGAGCCACCGTGCCTGGCTGGACACTTAATTAAAAAGGTCACCAGTGGTCATCAGAAGTCCCAAAGTTGGTTCCCTCTGATTTTTCTGTTGATAAAGGAAAAATATAAAAATTCTTTTTTCTTTAGGATGATATTGCCTAATTATCCACTTAGAAAATCCTTTTGTCAGACTAGGTACAGTGTTGTGACCAACCTCAGCTCAGGAATCAGAATCTCACCCTCCCATATGTTCATCAAAGGTGGTTAAATGTGGGTCTTTGTGCCCCCTGCCCTTCACCCAAACTTACTTTCCTTGTGGTTCCTTTCAGAGATTTTCTCAGTCCAAGTAGACCTGACCACTGGGAGACATTGACACTTCAATATCTTCCTGTCACTTCTAGTTCTATCGCTATTGATATTCTTAATTTGTGTGTGTGTGTGTGTGTGTGTGTGTGCATAAGCATGAATAGTAGGACTTTTTTATACTACGGGATTTTTTTTTTTTTGGCATATGCTGGAGATTGAACTGAGGCCCTTGAGCTTGCTAGGCAAGCCCTCCACCACTGACCTACATCCCGAACTTTTCTACTACTGGAAAGAGGACAATTTGCTTCATGTTCCTAAAATATAGCATGAACAGGGAGGGGTTTTCACACTAGCATTTGTTTAAACACTAGCATTTGCAGTTTTGAGTGTCAGTCTTTGGAATCAGGCACTTGTGGGTACAATTTTTGTGTATTTGGTGTCAGGCTGAAGTTCTGGCCTTTGGCTTTTCCTGTCCTATTTGATGACTCTTGAAATATTACAAGGTAGAAGATTGTGAATTTCATCTTGTACAGCTTTCTCATCAAAGCCTTATTATGTTGTTTGTTATTCCAGATGTTAGATCCAGTTTGGCTGTGTTTGTTGTGAACACTTGCCCTTCCTTACTCTCTTGGGCAGCTTCTGTGTTCCTCCCAGCTTCTCACTGAAGCAGCCACAGTTCTGCCAGATCCATCTCCTCTTCTGTTTCCATACAGGATCTGACCCAGAGCGTGCTTTGACCCTATTTCCAGAACAGGCCTGCTCTTCCCTTCCTTTGTATCTTTTCTCACAGACTTTCTCCTGCGCAGAACAGGCACCTGTTGGCTCTCTGCTCACTGAAACTACACCCAGCCTTCAAGGTTCTTCTGAATTCCCATCTTTTCTGAGTGTCCTTCTAGGCCCACATCAGCTTGGGGAAGGTGGGAAAAATACCTCCTTACTTTGATCTCTTTATAGTATGAATTAGCTCTCTTATAAAGCACTTGATTAAATATCACCCATGTGCGATGTGCCTGTTTTTATGTGGAGCTGTTTTTATGTGTAGCTTTGTAGTTGCTCTTCACATTCTTAGGCATCTCTTTGTGTCTTTGTTTTAGCTGCCACTTAATGTTGCAGGCTCCTGAAGGCAGGGATCATTTCTTCAGGTCTTGGCAGCTGCCTCTCCAGCACAATGCCTTGCCCAGGAAAGGTTTCAGTGGATGAGTTCTGTTGATTGAAGAACTCTGCCTGCTGAAAGAGGACCAGGAATTTGAGTAGCTGCTTGAGAACTTACTTAACTGACCACACTGGGGTGAATGTTAACTACACATAACTTGCCTTTGTGTTAAAATGACACTTTGTCACAGATTCTTCCTCATCTTGGTATTCCTCCTGTCACTTGACTATAGTTGGTACCCAAGAATATAAAATGTTGAGAGAGAACAAGTTGGCATCAGGCTCCACTTGCCTCCTTATGGAAGAGTTAAGAGCAGAGGAGGGTGTCGAGATGACTGAAGAGAGTAAGTGGGTTGTACTGTTGTTAAGCCAGTCCTGATACACTGTCATCAAGTGAGTAGATACCGCAGTAGAAGCCCATGGCTCTCTTAAGGTAAAATGTCCTTCATGACCTTTTCTTTTTATTTGGAGTAGAACACGTTTAAGTGACCAGCATTCCTTTGCTGTTTGCAAAGTGCTTTCAAAGTATCATTTGTGATTCTAAGGGTTTTTAAGAAATGAGGCAAATAGGCATGAGTGTGTGGCTTAAAGTTATATAAGAAAGTGTGAAGTTTTACTCCAGTTCTTTGTCTTTGTACTATAAGAAGCATTCCACTGTAAAATAAGGGGATGTTTATGTGCTCTCTCATGGTGTTAGGTGCTCTGTACACATCGTCTGTAGTGTTCCTGACAGCCCCTTGCGAGAGGTCGTGTCTTCCTGTCACTGCCAAGATGGCGCAGCTCAGAGGCAGAGTGGCCACCACCAAGTAATGGAGGCAGGATTTGAATCCAGGCCCATCTGACTAGAGAACCTGCTTCTTTCTACTGTATAACACTGTTTTTTTTCTGAGTTAGTGGTAAGATGTCATTCAATGTATGCTTGTTCATTCCTTTTAGACCGTCTGGACTAAATTAATTCTATACAGTAGCCACTGTGTCTGTATGGAATCCAGCTTGTATTATATGCTGAAAAACCTGACTCTGCTCTCAAAGGGCTCGGGATATAGCTGGGAAACAAAATCCCAGAGGTCTTCTAGCTAATCTAGGTGCAGATGTACTAAGCTGTGAGGGTGCAGAGGGAAAGGGCCGCTCTGTATTCTGAGTGTTCACAAAATAGAACAGGAAGCAGAGAGGAGTCGTCTGAGATCCCAGCTCGGTTCCAACCACTGCTAGACTATGCTTTTTATTCTACATTGTGTTTTTGTACATTCGGAAGAAAGGCTTGTACTTTACACAGGCCAAAGTTGTCTGCCCTCAAGAATTTACAGGTTAACGAGTGGTGGTGGTGGGGGCACCTGACAAGGAAAAGGGGGCACAGATACATCAGTGGGGCTGTTGAGATGCTGGAAAGTGCTAGGAGGACAATAAAGCAGGACAGTGTGAGGTGGTATCATCCATTGAGACATGAGTGATAAGGAGCAGGCAGCCAGTGGGTGAAGATCAGGTAAGAGTCTCCCAGCCAAAGGAGCCACTGAATGTGATTTGTGTCCCCTCCTGCTGGCTCAGGAGGGGCATCCCCATCCCTGGAGCAAAGGAAGGGGAACCCATCAGCTTCAGACCTTGTAAGCCTGGGGGAAACCTGAAAGTAGAGGCTCAGGAATCTCTTCCCTTTGACTGTGTAGCAGAGCCTTTTCTTATAAATGACTTTGAATAGTTGCATTTCTGCTTTTTGTTAAATTCACGTGTTTTTTTCAACACATGGTTACTTCAGGATTGTCACTGTTCTAACCCCATGGGACATCTGGTTTGGGAATGGAGTATTGATTGGTGTGAGTGGTACGCTGAATGAAGGCCAGTAATGAGCCTGGCCCGTTTTGTCAGCTGGAAGCCATACGTGGACCTGAGGCAGGCAAGGTGTAAAGAAATTATTGCCGAACTTGCTACTAGTTTGGGCTCAGATCTTCCCTTCCTTTAAAAATTATTGCATTTAAAGGGACATACAAGAATTTGATGCAGAGGTTTTGTTTCTGAAGTTAAAAATAAAATTTATGTACAGTTCAAATTATCCCTAAATTCTTTTACATTGCTTGTAAAAGTACAGTGTATAATTCTGTACTGAAACAACCCAGAAAGTAATTCTTACGCATGTTAAAGTCTGAGAACTTGTGAGGTTGGCTAAAGGAGAAGCCACAAAAGAAAAGCCTGTATGCAGATGCCTAGGCAGTCAGAGCATTCTGCACCCAGCCCTGTCCAGCTTGCACCCGTTACTGGGGAATGGTGGGTGGAGAGTTCTAATATATTTTTGCTACTTGAAGCTTGCCACTTGGTATTATGATGTCTTTAAATATGTATTGTGGTTTGTTTCTTGGGGTTTTAAGGCAGTCTTCCAGGGAATTTAACAGTAGATTTGATGAATTTCAGTAACAGTATTAACATGGGCCACTTACTATGCATTTCTCTGTGTGTATGTGTGTGTTTGGTGCTGGGGACTGAACCAGGGCTTTGCGCATGTGAACCGCGGGCTTTACTACTGAGCTACCTCCCAGACTGTGTATTTCTTTACTCCTTTTACTACATGTGAAAAGTAGCTCAGGGAACCTGGAGGGTGCGTCTCTTCCTTGTCTTGGTTATGAGAAATTTAGCTTTAGAGAAGTTAGGGAACTTGCCTAAGGACACACGTTTCTAATAGATGCCGCAGCTGAAAAAACCTAACTTGTTGACTTGACAGCTGTGCTCCCTAACATTTTATTTTGATTCACAATTATATAAAGTATAAATGTAGTATAAATGTAATATAAATAAAATGTTTCAAAATTTAAATCCCCCTGATGGTAAATTCAGTATCTTTTTAGCTGGCATTAATTTTGTTATATTCCTAGAACGAACGGTAACCATAGATGTTTTTAAAAATTTAAAATAAGAACTGGATGAATAAGACACTGTCCACTGTTGAAATAATAAAGGCCAAGTAAGCTTGTGATGAAATTGGCTTTTTTCCTAGTAACAGTAGTTCTGTGAAAGCATTCTCGGGGCTCTCTTTCAGACATCTCTCTGAACCTTTGTTTTTATAAACATCCCTAGTAAAATGGCTTTGTTACAACTTGAAGGCTGTGTAGCAAGCCCTTTGCTTAGCCCCAGTGATAACCCGTACACTTGGACTGCCTTGTGAGGGGAGCAACTGCTGTTATCCAAACAAATCTCGTTTGGTCTCATTCCTTCATTTGTTCACCCAGTATGCTGTTCGGGTGTTTGGACCGTGCAAGGGACTGTGAAGACGCGGGGACAGACTTGTGATTAAGACATCATCTCTACCTTTAACTTGTTAACTGCCTAGTGGATGAGAGAGGCATGAAAGGGGAGATGATAGGACTTTTAGAGGCATTTATCGTGTATGTGCTATGTATGTAATGTGCTATAAAAGGACGTATTAAGTTCTGTAACATTTTATGTTAACTGGAAGTTGCAATATGTGTTATATGGATAAAATGAATTTTGCTCTGTTGCTGAATGGTAAAAGCTCTGAGCTGCCTGTGGTGGCACATGCCTATAATCCCAGCACTTTGGAGGCTGAGGCAGGATGATGGCCACAAGTTTGAGGCCAGCCTGGATTACATACATAGTGAGTTCAAGGCCAGCCCCAACTACATAGTGAGACCCCGTCTCAAACAAACAAAGAAACAAAGCGAAACACCGAAAAACTCTGGGTGTATGTCTGTGCCAACAACCTAGAGGAATCTGGTAAAAAGTACTAATGCCAAGGCCAGCCTTTCAAGTGGTCGGGAATTCTACCCCCAAAAGACCATGAACTTTACTACTGTAGGTTGCAAGAATCGGACACTGAGTACATGTCTATCACATATACTTTGCTAGAAAGCTTGAGATCTTTTCTACAAAGCTTGCTTGTAGGAAGAACTAGCATTGGACCTCATAGAAAAGCCTTTAATTGAGCTATTAAAAACAGCTTAGCCAGGCTTGGTGGTAGCACATGCCTGTAATCCCAGCACCTCAGAAGGCAGAGGCAGGAGGTTCAAGTTCGAGTTTAGTCTGGGCAGTTTAGTGACTAGTACCCTCCCCCTGCAAAACTCACTAACCCAAACTTGTTTATAAACAGAGGCTTTGGAACGTGGACCTCTTTGTTGACTGATCGTTCCAAGCCTTGGTAGCCATGTCTGTCCTGTGGGCTTGGGAGCTGCTGCTTCGGGTTGTTGTAGGTGTTGATTGATGCTGCGAAATACAGTTGAGTTGTGACACAGGTGAGCACTTCACGAAAAGTGGTGGCTCTAATTATTTTGTACCCTTTTTAAGGCTTTATTAAGGTGCCTGTTTGAGGGTCTAGGCCAGTGATTGTGAACCTTTTAGAGCTCTCAATGATGTACGCAGCCTGCTGCAGCATGTGTGCCATAGGTTTGGCACTGCTGGAACCCTAGTTTATTTCATAATTTAGTTAAATCTTCATCAGCCTCAAAATGTGAAGGATAAAGAGAGAAGCAGAGCCCCTGACTGCCCAGAATTGAACTGATGGAGGTTTGTGCTTGCTACTCTGGCCTTATGATTGATCTTACTGACCTTCTCTGATAGGTGAGTGTTTCCAAAGGTGCAGTCCATGTATGTAGCCTCTACTTGGATGTTTTATTTTGTGTGTTTTGTGCTACCTGGAAAAGGAAAAGATCTTGGTATTTCTTGACTGTTCCACTTCAGGGCTTTGTGGAAATGTTAGTGTTTTCATAACTGGTGCAGACAACCACCATGCCGTGTACAAAGCTGTGACCACTAAGCACCTAGTTCACATGAGAAAATACATTCAGGGTCCTAGCCATCTGAGCCTCGAAGACACTGCTGTTGAAGTTTTATTTGGCTCCAGCTCCATTCTGAGATGGATGGAGTAATTGGACTTTATTTTGAATTCTAGTAGTGGCCAAAAAAAAAGAATCTTATAACTTGTATATACATGACCTTCCGTTGGTTGAGATAAGCATAGTTCAGTAAGAGCTGCAGTGTTTCAAATCAAGATCACAAAGCCATTTGACTTGTTCTAGGAAGCAAAGAACTTATAAGTTGTATTTCCCCAGGCACACTTACTGTATTTTTTCTAGGATGTTCTGTGTTAATCTTTTTGGGTTCTTTCCTACTCAGTCTTGCTGCATCAGATAGAGCTAATTTTGCAGAACAAAGGCCAGTACCAAATCAAATTAAAACAACACCGCTGTCCAAAATGAGAGCTGAACATTTTCTGAAGGTACACTCCGCTTTCTCATTCTCAGGTGAAGAAAATTAGTTGTTTTTTTCTCATCTGATAAATGTCATATCTTACTTTCTTGTCACTGAGCACAATACCTCATACCCACAGTTCTAAGGAGCAAAGGTTTATTTTGGCCCCTAGCCGTAGAGATTTCAGTCCATTGTCAGTTGGCTGCAAGGCAGGCAGCATGGCTGAGGGACACACAGAGAAGAAGGAGCTCTTGGAGTGGGAATAGGAAGTGGTGAGAGAGATAGACCCTCAGGCCACGCCCCCCGGAGCCACTTCCTGCAGCCAGGCTTCACCTCCCGAGTCCGGGTTAGCTGTGAACTCATCAATGGACTAGTCACACCCCTCTGATACAGTCATCTCCCAAAAGCCCCGTGGATGATCACATGAGGCTGTGGCGGGGGACATCTAGACATAAACTATAACATGTCATTTTTGTCCTAAATTTTATAGTGACAATTTAGTTTTTTAAAATTAGATATGAGTTCCATCCCCGGCACCACAAAAAAAAAAAAAAATTAGATAAAAGAGTATTCAAGAGAACTGTCAGAATACTGTGAGATAAAATTCTCTGTTCTCAGACCCTGGAGGATTCTTAAAATTGTGTGAACTGAGGCTGTGTGCATATTTCTTTGGTGCCCTATTTCCATATCAAATAACCTTAATTTTGGGGTTTTTGTGATGAAGGTCTGAACCCATTCTGTCAAGCTTCATGTGCCATTTATTGTAGCCCTTAGTCAGCTAAGAATTACATGAAAGGATATAATAAAACAACTCTAAGAAGGTCCAGATGAAAAGGATTATAATATGGTACAAAAATATTAGCATGCCTGGCCCAGCCGCATGACTCATTCCTTCTGGAGTGTTCATTTTGACAGCTTTTTTGAATCACACATCAATCACAAGGCTGGTATTTTTGGCCGGGTGCTAGACTTTACCCTAATGCTCACGATGGTAACTGCCAAGAATGAACAAAGAGGAGACTTATAAATGAAACATATCAGCATCACATATATTTTTTTCTTTAGCATCGGGATATCTTTTTCGTTGCCCTAAGCAAACCACTGCTTTATCCTAATTAAAAAAAAAATACCCCTAATGAGTTATCCTGAGTCTTTAGCTCTAGGAACTATTCTTCATGTGCTAGTTTGCATTCAAGAGCTTTCCTTCCCAACCCTCTCCCCGCTACTTTGGGAATAATTTTTTTAGGGTGTTATGTTTTTCTTGTGTCTCAGGAACTAAGCTTGTTTTTGGATTTTTGTGCTCTGTGCTGCTTGTAGTTCTTCTGGGAAGAAATCCCATGAACTTCAAAGGAGCAGCACATACACAGGGTGCGTCTAGAAATGAAAATTTGACCCTTTGTTTCTCTCCTTTTCATCTCTGTCTCTTACGGGCATTCTTTTCTTCTGTGTAAACAGATCCTTGTAATAGCCAGAGTCTATCACACGGTTTCAGGGTTACAAAGAAATCTCCCTTCGTACAAATTATTGCTCTAAGTGCTGTGCATGTATGTGTACTCTGTAGTCTGTGGACTTCATGAGTGAGGAGGATCCTGGTGGACATATTCTTAATGATGTGGTCCCAATGCAACATAAAGTAGGGTATAAATAGACCATGTCAGAAGAAATAAGATGCTGTAGATAAAGCCAAACTCCCCATCCTCATTTCCTTCCCTCCTTGTTATGAGGAAAACTCTCCTGAATTGCCATGTCACTCCTGTACACGTTCATGAAAAATACTTTATAGTTCATTTCTGAATTTGTAGAGATGGTGTCCTCATCTGTGTGTGCTTTTGAGTCATTATGCATTTGTTTTGAGAAGTATTCATGTTGGTGCACCTAGCTTTAGGTGATTTCACTTTTGAATTGCAGTCATTGCATGAATGTACCATAAATTACTTGTTGTGGATTCTGGATTTGTGATTTTACCTATTTGTGATCCCAAAATCAATACTTGTGGTGCTTTCATGGCATTCATGGACCCCAGAATAGTGACAGGCTTGAGTCACCTGATGCACACATGCTGAGCTGAGGTCAGACACAGCGATTCTGCCTTCTTGGTTCAGCTTGCCTACTGTACACAAGTGATCTTTTTACTTTGTATTTAGTGTCATTTTTAAAAGCATTTTTAAAGCTTTTTGGTGATTTTGCTGTTTAAGGTGGTTTCCAAGCATAATGTTGAAATTCTGTATGATGTTCCTAAGTTCAGGAAGTCTGTGATGTGCCAGGGAGGGAGGGAGAGGTATGTAAGTTCTTTCAGGCATGAATTTTAAAGTACTGTTGGCTTTGAGTTACATGTTAATGATTCTGCTATATATTAAGTAAGGTCTATAAACACGTAATTCTGATTTATGTATTGGTAAGTTGATAAAAATATTGTGGCAAGAGGCTCTGGGGTCTTCTTGGGGACAGGCAAATTGGGCTGGCTCCTGGAGGGAATAGAGTTAGTTCTGACTGAAATCATTCAGGCCGTTTTGCAGATGAGGAATCTAGGACTGAAGGGAATTCGTGTTTTTGCAGCGCATTCAGTGCCTGCTGCTTCATGCCTCCTCCCTTTTAGTGGTGCAGAGGGTAGTGAGCATGCTGGTGCTTCTGAGTCATAATCACTGATAATCTTGCTGATTAATAATGCTGGAAGCTGAGTCTCTTCTGACTTCAGGAAACCTTTTTATTGACAGAATCCCACTCAGTAACTCATTGACTTTAACTTTATTTTACTTGAAAATCAGTCTCATCAACAAATGTGTGGATAAACTAAATACTATGGTATATTCGTAGGATGGAATATTACTTGGTCATAAAAGGGACAAAGTGTTGGTAATACTCCAAGATAGATTAATCTAGGAAACACTGTATTAAGTCAAGAATCCACCCACAAAAAGCATAGGATTTTATTTATGTGAAATGACTGTATAGGCAAGTCTATAGGACAGGACATAGTGGTTGCTTAGGGGTGGGGGAACTGGGATTGACAATGGCTGATGGATACAGAGTTTTTGTTGAGGTGTTGAGAACATTCTAAAATTGATAGTGGTGATGGCTGTGCAAAGCTTGTGAATATACTTAAATGTATACTTTAAAATGGGAGAATTGTGATATGTGAATGGTATCTCAAAGTGAGTCCAAAGAAAAAACTGCAGAAGAGTAGATTCTTGAATTGATTTGAAGTGTGTCTAGATGTTTTGATCACAGCTAAATGGAATATGAAACTGATACAAAAGTCCTTGTGTGTTGTTACTTTATTTCCTGAAAAATCTTAGTTTGAATCTCAGAGAAAGAGAAGATGCCTGGATTATTAGGCTCTTCTGTTCCCATTTTGGGTTTCCTTGGTGGGCCTTTACTAAGATCCTTGCTAATGGAGACAGCTTGTTTCTGTCCCCCTTGTTCCTCAGAGTTTCCTAAGGGCTTTACAGTATAGTAGTTCTGGATGCTTCTGAAAGTCAGTATTTTTACAGGCCAGTGGTAGGGTGGATTCTATGTTTGGTATCTGGTACTTCATAGACAATATTTTACACACATTTATTTGGCTATAGCAGACCCACTTAGCTTGGAGTTAACTCTTGGTTTTTGTTAGTTTCGTTGTTGTTGCATTGAGACTCCCTGCCCCGAGTTTTGTTTTATTTGCAGGTATATTGAGGTATTTGTAGCTGCTCATGAGCTAATTGCCTGAGGAGCTTCAGATACCACTTCCCTATTGGATACTTCTCCCCCTTGGATGTGTTAATTATGGAGAAGTAAGTTTACAGGGACTTTAGGAGTATGGAGTAGGAACTGGGTCCGTTGGAAAGTCAGACCACATGTCTTTATTTACAATAATATTTACATATCCTTTATGAATTTGTATCAGATCCATCAGCATAAAGGTTGTTTATTTAGTTATTTAATGGTACTGGGGACTGAACCCAGTGCCTTGTGCGTGTTAGACAAGTATCACTATCACTAAGCTACACCCTCACTCCAATAATAATTATTATGTTTTCGTGGAACTGAGGATTCAATCCAGGACCTTCACACTGTGCTACATCTTCAGCCCTTATTTATTTCTTTGTTTATTTAGCCTTTTTGAGACAGGATTTCACTATTGAACTTACTGTGTAGCCCAGGCTGGGCTCGAATTCAGTGATTCTCCTGCCTCAGCCTCCCAAATGCTGGGATTACAGGAGTGTGCCACCCTGCCTGACTGTTTTTAAATTTTGAGACAAACTTGCTGAGTCGCTAAATTTCCCAGGTTGAGCTTGATCTTGTGATCCCTGTGCCTCAGCCTCCCAAAGTGCTGAGATTACAGGGATTCACTACACCTAGTTTAATTTCTTGAATGAACAGAGGCCCACAGGCTATGCATAGAGTTATTAAATGGTAGATTACTTCTGGGGTGAATGAAAAAAAAAGTTGGCCATTTTGTCTTGTCTTTCTTGCCCTACCTTTGTGTATTGTCGTGATGGTAGCCAGAGAGCCAGACTTTAAACCAAAAACATTTATAACCATCAGGTATATCTGGAGACCATGTAGTCCAGCAAAGACAAATTTGGCAGAATTTCTGAAGCATTTCCGTAAATAGATCTACTTTGAGTACTTGCCTGACTAAATGGTAAATTGTGCAACCAGAGACTAAACCAGATCTTGGAATTAGCCCTTGACTTTGATCTTATATAAATGAGTTTCCTCAATAGTGTTTTCCTAGTATCTGAAATAAGTCTAACTTTATTCAAGAAAGATTTTGGTTTTGGATTGTTTTGGTACTGAGAGTTCAAAATTGTGTCCCATGATGAATAAAACTTATTAATAACAGGTTCTTGAAAAATTCAGAGGTCTTTTCCTCCCATATTTAGCACTCCTGAAAATTCTAATATTTTATTAAGCTGAGGATTTAGACAATTGAGAAAAAGTAAATTTTTGAATACTTTTCAACCTACATATGTTATTATACACCTACTGTGTGCGCAATATATAATATATGATCTCGTCATTCAGTGAGGATTTATTGGGTGACAATGATGTGCTCAGCTCCCAATATTGTTGTGTGTTGGAAGATGCAGAGCTGAAAAGACAAGGTAGTGCTTGTGTAGTAGATCCAGTAATAGGAGTAGCTATCGAGTGGAGTTCAGAGGTTGTACATGAAGAAAATGACAAGGAATTAGGAAAGAAACCAGAGAAGAATAGATTCTTGAATTGGAGAATGGCAGATGAATGCAGTGGCTTGGGACTGGAGAGACATGGCTAGCAATTTTGGGGGAAGATACTCTGGAGAGGTAAGCAGTTCATAGGGCTAGAAGAGCACAGGGTAACTATGGAAATGACAAGAGAAGCTGTGATCGGATTTTCAGGAATGTTACCTGAGAGCATTGTTAGGATGTCTTACAGTGGACAGAGGCAGAAAGCCTAATGAAGTCTCTTGCTGGGATCGGACAGTGAGCAGCTATGGAAATAGTCTAGAGCGGTGTGCTCAAGATCAAAGGGGAGATGTAGGAGTTGGTGTGTAGGAAGGGGGAGGCCTTAGGTACAAATTGGTCCCTGTTAGGATTAGGAACTCTTTCGAGAGTTTTAGGAAAGCTGTGAATCTTTATCCAAGAAAAGTAACAAGCAGTTCCAGGAAGCTCTCCACGGGCTCTCGGAGGTCATGGGTCCTAGGTTCAGAAATCTCGCTCTCTAGAACGTCAATGAAACTCAAATAACTTCATGTTTACTGCAGCCCAAGAATTTGGAGTATGATTGCCACAGCCATCAGACGGGACTAATTGGGGCATAGTGGGCAAGATAAATTCAATTGTGGGTATATTTGGATTATTCCATAAGAGTATGAACAGTGCACTTGCCTCTGTTATAAGTTTATTGTTAGATAACTACTAGAAACTCACTGATGCTGGATTAAGCTTAATAATATATGCTTGACTAGATGCAGCGTCTAGGGACACAAGGTAAATATTAATCCTGGTGGAGCTGCAGCTTCACGTGTAGTGTGCCCTTGTTTTAAATGCTCTGAGCTATGGTTTTATTTTGCTTATGTAATGTAAGAGTGTGTATTGTCAATCTTGTGTATTGTCAGTCCAGACTTGAGGCCTTTATGTTTGTAATCTTTCAGTGAAAATGTAACCAGTTACTGGAGATTACTCAGAGGTTCCTATTTCTACACATTTAATACTTTTGCGCTCACATAGTTCACATTTTAATTGACAAATCTTAAGCAATAACTTCTTGTTGGAGGAGTCACTTGGAGAATTTCTTGGGTCTCCAAGAGCATTAGTAATTTGTAGAATAGGTTGGAAGGGGTTGTGAAATACGTCTGTCTCCGAGGTATGTGGGATCATACTGTCTTGCTTCCTCTCAGCTGTTAAAACCACACCTCAGGGCTCTAGGAAGCTGACTGACTATTCACCTGGTTCAAAGAGATTTTGTTCTTTGGTATTTATCAATTGTTTTCCAGTGGGTTTTTTTTTTTTTTTTTTTTGGTGGTTTCTATCTTAACACTCACTGGTGAAGGAGGTTTGTAAGATCGGTTCCCTGTGGGATAGCTTGTACTGACCCATTCACCCCGAGGTGACTCTGTTGAAATGAGTGAGAGCCTAAATGGCGTTGCACTGCCCTGAGGTCTTGCTCCTTGCTTCTTCTGACATAAGGAGCATGGTGTCACCTGGAAGCTTTTTAGAAATGTAGATTCTCAGTTCCTGCTCTTAACCTACTGAGCAGTCTATAGATGAACAAGATTTCACAAATGATTCACATGTTGAGGTCTGAGTCCCTACTCGACTGGGTAACCTACAGTATAGTAATGTGGGCTTTTAAGAGTCTTTTTGCTGAAATTGAAGGGTTTTTCCATTTATTTTCTCAGAGATGATAGAACATCTGGTCACTGTCTTTCATGTGTACATTTCCATAGAATTAAAGATAGTGATTTGGTGCCTCTTGGTGTCTGTTAATAACAAGCTTATACACTGTCTTTCCTCATGAGAGGAAATTCTTTTATTTCTTTTTTTTTTTTTTTCCTTTTCTTTTGGGTCTCACTGTGTAGTTCACACTGGCCTTGAACTTGGTTTTGTAGTCCAGGCTGGCCTTGTAGGCTTAGTCATCTTCCTGCCTCAGCCTCCTGAGTGCTGGGATTATAGGCCGGGCAGAAATTCATTTTTTTAGCCTTTCATCATATAATGCTTCTAGTCTGTTTCCTAGATGATTAAAACAAACAAATTCTGAAATGGGCAAAATACTCTTATCAGGGTTTGGTTACTACTATTTAAGCAAAGTAACTTCTGACACATGTATTTCATATTCCTGCTCTTAAGATTTAGGGATGTGTATTAACTATTCTTATTCTCTTTATTATTTTGTTAATGAAATTTTGGTTTTTTTTTTTTTAATAAAGATTCAGGGAATTTACATATAATTTTTGTTTCATTTTGAAAGGTTTTTAAAAAAACAATAAAAAATAGTGACTAAATCTTTCTTGAAAGAACTCCCCATCCCCCCCAAAAAAAAAACAAAAAAACAACCGATCCTCTTCTGTTCTTTCTGAAGGATTGGACAAGTTAACCTTTGGTCTTGGAGTCCTTTTATATTGTTACTTTGGGCTTATTTTAAACTAGAGAGCAAGAAAGGAAAGAAGAAAGAAAAAAAAAGAGGGAAAGAAAGAGGAAAGAGAGGAAATCAAGTTAATGATCCAAAGCAGATATATTAAAAGCCAGCCAGTCAAATAGGAAATGAGAAATTTACTGTTTATGATTGTTTCAGAAATCTTGATTTGGGGATGAATGAGAATTCTTGAAGAATTAACTTTTTTTTTCCTCCTAATTTTCGAATGTCAGAGTTTTATCCACCTCTCATTCCGTGACTGGACAGGTAAGCACAAAGTAGAATTTTGGTACAAAAAAAAGCCATAGAATGCCACGTGTTTTGAGTGTGTTTGCATCAGGGTTCTCTGGAAATCTCCTTTTGTGCTATTCTAGTTGGGGCATTTTTCAGTTTAGTTCACCCTGTAGCTCTTAATGAAATAGTCCTTAGTTTTCTACAATAAAGTGTCCACTTGAGAAAAAACAGTCTACGCAGTATCTTTTAAAACAGTTCTTTATATCATATCCTTCCCCCTCTTTGTCTTAAGGACAAAGTTTTATTTATGTAGTTTCAAAACAGTAAAAGTTGGTGAAAGCTTGGCATACCCGGCATATCCTGTATCATGTTGTCACAGGGGGAGGAGACGAGAGTGGTTAATTCACTGATTGCTTCCTGTTACATTTACACAAGGTTGCAGGGTGAGTGTTACCTGTCTGGGTTGCACTTTAATGAATCTGAAAGGTTTCTCTATTTTAATCCAAATTAATTCTTACACAGGTTGTGTGGCTAATCAGCAAATAAGACTTTAAACAAGTGCTTGCTATGAAGTTACACTCTAGTCATTTTAACTGGTTTTCGTTATGTAATAATGTGATAAAGGCTTGAAGTCCTGCCTTTGGTATTTCACTTTATTGGTTTCGTTTGTATTATTCATGTTAATTTGCATAATTTGTGGATCTGGTGAGGCCGCTGGAGGCTTATTTATACATATGGTGTGTGCTGATTCTCTAGGCCAGCGATGGCAAACCCTTTCAGGCTTTCACAAACATCCCACTGTGGTACGTGTGCCACAGGTTCACCATCACTGCTCTAGGCCACTACTAGCATATGTAATTTAGGCTTCCATGACTGGACATGTAAGCAGTTAACATTAAAGCATTTCTCTTTCCCAGGGCAGGCACATGGAGTCGGACTTAAAGAACGCAAGGATGTGGAAATTTAACGTGTTCCTGCTGGCTTGAACTGCTGGTGGTACATGCGGGCCTGTCCCATCAGGCGGCTTGTACCACCCAGCAGGACTGTCCCATGCTGTCCAATGGGAGAGTCGTGCAGATATCACCGGGATTCAAGCCCAGCAGGAGTGTAACACGTTCAAATCAGAGCCACCTGGCAGCAAGACATGAATTATGGCCCTATTGTGAATGTGTTAAACCTCAAGATCATTCTTACAGCTTCTGTTACCTTCAGAAAGTAATCATTGCCCGATTCGCTTCCTCCCTCCCTTTTTAGATAAGGCATTCATAATGAATGATAGATTATTGTTAGGTGTTTATATGCATCGTGGATCTTTTTGATTTCACAGTTCTGTTGGTTTCTTCTTTGCTGTATATCATGTGTGCCAAGTAGATTATGAAGCCTACAGGGAAGAAGGATGGCATTAGAGGAGAAGCACAAGGATTTGACTGACTTTAAAAAGGAAAAGTTCTGGTGATGACTAAGATTATTTGTGAGCATGTGGTTAAGGCCTCATATTCCTTGTCTTGGTCCAGACTGCTGGGACAGAGTATCACAGACCGGGGTCAGGGTGCACCCAGCACGGTCTGGTTCTGGTTGGGGCCCTTTGCTAAGTTGCTGGCTGCTTGCTGACTTGTCATAGATTGCACATAACACGGTGGAAAAAGGCTGCAGAGTTCCCTGTTGGCTCTCTCGCTAATTCTGTTCATGAGGGATGTACCCTCACAACTTCATGTTCTCCCAGAGACTTATCTTCTAATGCAGTCATATTGGCCATTGGCATTTTAACATACAGATTTGGGGTTAGGGAGTCAGAAAAATTCAGGCTATTGCTTCCCTTCAAAGAATACAAGCTTTCATTAGCATTAGGGTAAACTTTATTGATTGAGTTGGTCGTAAGTAGAATTGCAGAAAAAATTCAGCATCTATTGATTTTATAAAAGACAAGGCTGGTAAATGCTGGGATTGTGTTGGTCTCTTAGGAAAGATGCATTCTTTACGGAGATAAGTTGATCAAGAAGGAATTGAGGTCACTTGAGTCAGTAGAAAGGGCAAAATTAAAAATCATTCAAACATGAGATGCTACACTTTGATTTGCTAACCTTGAGTTAATCAAGCAAAATCATTGTGTAACAAATGGCGTCAAAGCCCCAAAGTTCAAAACGATCGTCCACACTTCTTGAAGTCTGTGGCTGAGGAAATCGGGTGGTTCTGCCTCAGGACCTCTCAGGAGGTTGTGGTCATAAGGAAGGGTCTACAGTCCTGAAGGCCTGGCTGGGGCGGGAGTTCCTTGGAGGCAACTTCTTGGCCGGGTTAATGAGTAGCTATTGGCTGGAGGCCTTGGAGCCTTAACATATAGGTATTTTCACAGACTGCTTGGTTGTATGTTAACACAGCATGGCAGCTGGGTTTCCCAGAGTAGGCAGTCTGAGAGCCAGCAAGATGGACACTGCCTAGGAAGTTCTATACCTGTGGTGGCAAACCTATGGCATGCATGCTGCAGCGGGCTGTTTGTTATCATTGAAAGCTCTACAAGGTTCACCATCACTGTGATGTTCTGTGGGTGGCACAAGTCAGCCTTGTTCCCCATGGGTGGTGACTACACAAGGATGGAAATGCCAATGGGCTGGGATCTTTGGGGCTCTCTTGGAGAGTGGCTACTGCAAGGACTCCAGATTTTTAAAATTTTAAATGTTTTTTTCTATTAAGTTAGATGGCACTAATGTGTACCTTCTTTGAGCTCACAAATTTGAGTGTAGTACTGTACAGTATATGGAAAATGAGTCCTCAGTTCAATGGGGGGAAATTATATACCTTAGATAATAAAGATTTTCTTATTAATGAAAGTATTTTAATTAATACAAATGCAAGTACTAATTGGCATATATTATTAGTTTTTTGCCTTTGTGAAGATTACTCTGTAAAGAGACAAACTGTAGAGGTCCTCCAAAGGAGAGTCTGACTTAGCATTTGTGTTGGACTTACTGTTCCTGGTATGCTCATTATATAAAGGGTTCTTATGGAAATTTGGCCAGTTGCTGTGATCTTAGTTATTCTCTTTGTGGTTAGTGGGAGCTTTTGGTTAATTTTAGATTTCTAGTTTGGCATAGGGCCTCATAGGAAAAAGATCATTACTCCGTCTGACAAAGGGCTCATATTGGTACTGAGTCTCATCTCACCATTTGTTCTCAGAGTGCCTCATGGAGAAGTTTCATTGTCCCAGGCTCATCGCTTAATATGAAGGCTTTGAACCCCTGCTTTGTGTTCTGTCCTTGGCAAGGCCGACCTTGTATCTTAAGAACTACTCAGCAGTGTCCTGTGGGCAGCAAGAATGTTGGTTGTTTAATACTAAGTAAGAGCAAGAAGGGCTACTCCTTTGTGTGGATTGTTACTAGTTACAACCCATGTTCCAGTCATCTGAGGGAAAGTGACTTCTCCTTTCATCGAAGACTATTTCAGCAACTGTTTTAGCAACTATTTTTAGTTGACTGAAAAAAAAGTCTGAAAAATGAGTGTTCACTTGAGAACAGGAAGGATATTCTGACTTTAAGGAGAAGTATCTGGGAAGGAGAAGATAGAAGTTCTGTTCTTTTTATCATGAGTATCCTTGGCTTAGATTGGTGCATAAGGGAACACAGTGAAGTCACATGGCCCTGGACTCGGGTTCCACCCTCAACACTAATGGGTCGTGTGATTTGGAATGAATCACATCATTTGTCTATACTAATTTCTCACCTCACCATAAAGGTTTTAAATGGGTTATCTCAATTGTCTTCTAAAATTCTGCTTAAAATGGACTGTTGTTCTTCTGAATGATAAATGCTATGAGACTAATCAAGGATAATTGTGCAACTTGGGATTTGAGACTCAGACTTTTCACTTTAGCCATTTTGTGATAAAGGAGAAGTCTGATAGTCCTTCCGGGCTTGTACAGTTATTTAAAAGTTTTCTTCCTGAACAGATTGAGAGTTTAGTTTGTGCTAGAATATAGATAAAAGAGTAGAATTGGGATTGGTGATTCTGAAGCACTTTTCATGGGATTTTATAGGAAGTCCTTGGATAATATATTTTTAACCCTCAGAAATCAGAGGTATAGGAGCTCAAACCAATGCACGCAATATAATTTTTTTTTAGTATACATTATTATCATCCTTATTTTTTCCACTAAAAATCAGAGCACATATTGATTGGATGAAGGTTTTCTGGGTTTAAGAAGAGGGTAGAAGATATTCTTTGCATACAAAATAGTAGAACTTCCTAGGTATTGTAATTATGTGGGTACTGGACAAGAGTGATTAAAATTGTACGTGTCATCTTTCCATTGCTTTAACAAAATACACGGGACAATCAATTTAAAGGAAGGAAAGATGTATTTTGGCCTGCAGTTTCAGAGGTTTCCGTCCATAGTTTTCATAGTACTATTACTTTTGAGCTCATGGCAAGGCAGAACATCATAGTGGGGAGGTCTTCAAGGGCACATTCCCAATGACCTAATCTGCTCCTACTAGGCCTCACCTCCTGAAGTTTCCACCACCTCAAAATATTGCTGGGGGCTGGAGACCAAGCATTCAACACAGAGCCCTTGGGAGACATTTCGGATCCAAACCATGACACTGTGGTTGAGCTGTACAGTGCTGTGCAGATCGGGGCTTTGCTTCTAGGCAAGTTTTCCCTTCAGAGTTTTGTTGAGGATAGAACACATCTCAGCCATGCACGTAATAGTTACCAAATAAATATTCTTGAATGAAGAGACTTAGCAACAGATTTAGAGATAGGCTCTAATGGGACTCCTTCACCATGAATTCTGATTTTAGTATGTGTGCTGCTGAAGTGAGCATGGATTCTGAAGACTGTGTTGCAGGACTAAACCCTTTGGGGCTGGGATCTTATTTTCTGAAGGGCCGAATGGGAAATGAGCTATCCTGTGTGGCATGTGGGCGAGAGTCATGGGGCTGGATAATACTTTCATTGGAAATGTACAGAAGAATATTCAGTGTGATCTCTAGCACTTAGATTTTCTCGAGCAGATTACTTGGTAGTTTTATAAAAAACGAGTGCTGGCTTTGTGTCCATTGTAAATATGTGAGTTTGGAAAGCAGTATTGTACCGAAGAGTTATCAAGGTATTGGATGAAAGGGATAGATAACTGGAATGAAAATGGGAGAGATAACAGAAAAGTCTTATATTAATGGCTTTACATTTATTAAATATCCTGAATTAAACCTGATTAACTAGAGAAATAGGCCAGTGGGGAGGGATGGTGGATCATGCTTTTGGTCAGTTTTCTGTTGGAACACCCCTCACCACCATTTGGTGAAATCTTTCCTGAAGATGCATTTAGATAAGGTGGATTGGCTGCCGGATCATTTTCTAATGGTCTCCAATCTCACGTGCAGATTGATTTTCTTTTACCCCCAGAATCACTCTGCACTTGGCTTGTCCTTATAAATTATATCAGGGGCCCGAGGCTCTCAGTTCCATTTCGGTTCAGCCAATTGAAGTTAGCAGGATGAGTTGGCAGAATTCTTCTTTCTGTGGTAGGCTGTGCTGCTCTTAGACCTGGAGGTGCGTGCTCACTGTTTTACGTTGGTACTAGCCTGGAACTTCACCATTGCATTGCTAAGTGTGAGATGTTGTTATTAGGACTTTTCACATCCGTACGTATCTGCATTCTAATTTTCAAAATATTCATTGTTTCTCTGATGAGTTTAGTCCCTAAAGGTCCCCAGATAGTACTGTCTCTTGGTGTAAGTCCTTTGCATGGAGGAAGAGCTTCAAGACCATGGCAGTTTGCACTTATGTCTGGAGCACTGACCAGATGTTGGAAGCCAGAAAGTCTGAGTCCCATTCGCTGTTACCTGCTGACCAGCTTCCCTATCAGCACTCACTCACCAGGGTTGGAAAGAATGGGCTCCACTCACCCTAATTTTGCTTGTGCCTGAAGATAGGCGGTTATGAGGATTAAATCATGTACGGTGGTGTGTGTGCTTAGAACAGGACCTGGCATGTGGCAAGCACACCTAGGTTGTGATCTAATCTGCTCCGTATTTGGTAACTGGAAATGTTAAGCTGAATTCTAACAAGAAGGATTAGGAAGTCTTTCTGACATCTCACGTTAAAAAGAATTGCCAGGTCTTGCTGACATCTCATTTCCTTCTGTTTTTTTTTTTAATTTTAATTTTTTTCTCCTCTAGAGTCATATGTATACTTAAGACTGGAGATGATCTTTACTTTCTTAGGCTTTTGTGTTTTAAGGTTCCAACAAAAGACAACTTACAAAGTCCTGGCTGAATTTAGGGAGGATGTGAAAATATCACCATTTTGTTTTCTTATTTTAATGAACACTTGAGGCAGAACTATGGTGGGTTACAGCCCTTCTGGGACCCTGCCATTGCTATGTTACAATTATTTGGGGGGGGAACCCACATAACTTTATTGGTACATAAATACTGTAGATTTCACCCTGGAAATGCCTACAATTAGGTGATTTTTTTTTTTAGTAAATTCAGAGGAATATATCCCATTTTGTTTTTCCATTCATCAGCTGATGGACATTTGAATCGTTTTACTTTTGGGCTATTGTGAGTAGTGCTGCTGTGAGTAGCTATATGCAGGTTTTGTGTGGACATACTTTTGCTTGAGATATTCTCTTGCTTTGTTTCTAGCTGAGGCTCACAGTGCAGGGATTCTTCAGACTCAGCCTGAACCTCTGGTATGGTCCGAGGAGAGGAGGGTTCCTCTGAAGCCAAATGGGTCCTTTCTGGGAAAAGCCCTCAGGGGAGCAGAGCTACTCATGAGACCTGAGGATGAAACTTTGAACCAAGGATGTTTGAGGAATGGAGAGAGTTCAGGCACGGCCCTGAAGTGTGGCCAGAGTGACCCACCTGCCTCCTCTGTAGGGGAGGAGTGATGTTATTACTCAATATTGTGACCTCCTGCAGGCACTAGTGAGGATGAATTGGTAAATGTTGGCTGTTCTGTGCTCTTTGACTGCTGTCCATCTCTGAGGCAGCTCTTCTGTAGGGCTGAAGGTAGTAGCATCTATCAGAAAGGTCAAGAAATGCAACTTGTCGTTACTGTCTTGGAAATGACAGTTACCTTGTGCTTGGTTAGACCTCAATTAATTTCTAGCCGTCTAGGCAGAGATTACTGGATGTTGGAAACTTTGAGGGCAGTGAAAGTGTGAGGGTTGGACAGATACCTTGAGAAGGGCTCACCTTGAAGGGAGCCAGTATTGTGGGGGGGGAATTTTGAAGCTGTATCATTCCGGGCTGGGATTCTGGTTTTACCAATCTCTCTAGAGTTGCTTAATTGGAACAGTAATGATGACTTGTCAAAATTGTGGTGAGGATGAACTATGACAGCAGTTGTAAAGAACCTGTCAGAGTGGCCGACATATTGTGGATTATTTGTGATTATTAATTTCCTTTGTCGTCTGCCTACCCATTGCTGACTTCTTAGGGAAATTAGAGTGGAGGACCAGCCTGCTTTGTAGGTAACTTGATGTTTATTTGACCTTGGACAACATTTCCCTCGACTAAATCTTGAGGGTCTGTGTTAGTAGTACAATTCTTAAATCAGTGTCTGGTCTTACTTTTAGATTTCTAGGAGTCTGTCTTCTTTTAAAGAGATCTTGTTGAAAGTTAATGCATTTCTTTTTTATCCTTTATACGTGTTCTGTTTGGTAACCACTGAGCCACATGTGGCTGTTGAAATGTAAACTAGTTAACAAAATTTAAAATTCAGTTTCTCAGATGCTCTAGCCACATTTCAAGTACACAAAATCTGTATATGGCCAGTAGCTGCCATCTTGGACTGTGCAGATACAGAAGAACACGTCTGTCCTCGGAGAAAGTTTGCTGCACAGTACCATTCCATAGAATAACATTCTGAGGGGCGGGCCAGGTGGGGTAGTGCACGCCTGTGACACTTGGGAGCCTGAGGCAGGAGGACTGTTGTGAGTTTGAGGCCAGTCTGGGCTACACAGTAAGACCCTGTCTCAGAAAACAACAAAACAAAATAAGACGCAAACAAAGCAAAATAATCTTTTCAAGTTGGATCATTTAGAATATGTTGGAGTTGGGTTTGTTTTAAGTCATGTTTAATACTTCAGTACCCTTTTCTATTTATGGAAATATTAAACAACAGCATTTGTAGTTCATTTTCAGAATTCTGGTTTTTCATAGCCATGGAAGGACTATGCAGATCCTAATACAGATTTATGAATCATTTTAGCTGGCTCCATTTGGATATAAGTAACTACATATTTGTAATATGTATTTGACTTCATATTTAACCCCACTTCATTCTCTGTATCTTCTTTTCAGAGCACTGATTTAGCAGTCGGAAGGCCTAATGTTTGTTTTTCACCCACTGCAAATCCCCCCTTGCCGTGAGATCCCCGCACACCCTGTGCAGCCCTCCTCTTATTAACCATTGTCTGTGTGAGTTGCTGAGGATGCAAAGTGATCACAATGTGGTTTCTGCTTGGGAGGGGCTCATGTGGAAAATAGGGTTAGTGATCTCTGTCCTGTGTGCCTTGTTGCTTTGTTGATGGGTTTAGCAAAAGCTTCAGTATGAAATGCTGCATGGATAGCTTAGTTATACAAGCATTGTGCATTATTAGCATGTTTTAAAAATGAGATAGATGGAATTATCGTTGTGGATGAGGTTCTTCATGGAATGAGTTTCCCAGAGGGATTTTCAAGAGTGAGAGGAGTTATGCCTAGAAGCAAGTGAGGCAGATGACCCATTATAGGTGTTGAGAATAGCTGTCAGTTTGCCTTTGTATCCCTTGCATCTAGCACAGTGCCTAGTACATAGAAGGCATTCATTAAATAGGGATTCAGTAGATGAAGCATTTGTATGTGCAAACTTGTGCAAATGTGTTTTGGCCGAAGGCAGACCCTTGTTAACCTTGGTGAACCCTTAGAAAGTTTTTTCTTATGTAGTAATTCAGCAAGTGAAACCTTTGGAAAAAGTGAAAACATTTTCCAAAGACTTGTCTATCTCTGATCTTTATTAAGACAGTAATATTAGAGCCACACTCTCCTAATTGTCTGCAGTAACTTCGTACAGGTTTCTGAGGTACTTGTATGTTTCACAATCCTGGCACTGAGAAGTCAAAGGGAAGTTGAAGGAGTTGCTCATTGTTCCCTCCTTGCCCTGGGCTTGCCCAGCTCTGCACCTTCCCTCAGATTTTCCCTTCTACATGGAATGCTCTTCCTTAACCTCTTCCCCTTCGGCTCTTAGTAGATCACTCCTGAAGTTGTATCTACTCTTTCGGCTGGCGTTTTTTCCAGTACATTTAATCTAATGTTTAGTCAGTAGGGAGTGGGGGATCTTGTTCTCCTGCCCTATATACCCAAAGTAGTTGGTTTCCAAGTGTCTTATGAAGTGTGTGTTCCATCGTGTCTGTAAAACCATCAGTTTAAAAGGATGAAGGTAGCAGTAGTGAAATAATACTGGCTTCATCAGTTAACTGGCAACTCGTGGCAGATTACTTAAACTGAGCCTTAATTTTTTCATAAGCAAAATGAGATGTTGGCATGACTCAGTGGCAAAATTGTTACCATGCCTAGCAATGGTTCTTGATAGACACCTAATAAGTAGTTTCCTTCTCTTTCTTTTGTTTCAAATGGTGTAAAAGGATTGTTTTGAAATCAAGACTTGCTGATCTCATCAACTCTCATTTAGGGACATTAATTGCTACTTTTGACCTCATAGTTTGCTAACACCTGACTCATATACTGGATTGCTTTGAGATTCCTTTAAGCAACCCAGGTAGATACTGCCTTAGGTTCTAGTTCACAAAAAGCGAGGTAGCCTGAGACATAGAAATGAGTATGAGAATCAGAGACTTTGAAAATCGCCGTCATGGCATATTTCATGCATCTTAATCTAGTGTCTAGAGCCTCTTTGAGCAGAGCGGCTCATGAGCTATGAGGTCCTGCATATCCTCACCTTGTGCCCTCTTCAAGAAAGGGAGACCAGCTTTTCAGGAATGCATACTGCTGGGGAGGCTACAAGAGGAGCCTCTTGTGTGAATGTCTTTGGTCACAGCTGAGATCTTATTTGAAGTTCTCTTCCGCTAACTAAAGGAGTAGTATGGAATATAGTTTAATATTCCTGCTGGTGGGGGTCACAAGAATCACACCCTTTATTCTAGGTTGCGAAATGACTTTAGTCCCAACCTTTAGTCTTGGGAAGTCTTTTCTCACTCTCTGCACTGCTTTTGAGGTCGTAGTGCAAAAAACAACTAAAGACTAGGAGGGTCTCCACTTCCCATGACAGAGAACCCAGTTCAGGTAGAGGATAACTAAGGAACCACTTCAGGCTTTTAGCTGCATTATTAAGGTTTCTGATGTATTTTGTTCTTTAATTTAGTCTTAAATTTGTAAAGAAAGTAGATCTCAAGTGTTCTCCCCACAGGCACACACGAAAAAAGGCAATTGTGTGAGGTGATGGATATGTTCATTAGCTTGACTGTGGTGATCATTCACAGTGTATCAGTGTATCAAAACATCACACTGTATACCCTCAATATATATGTGTTCTTTGTTAGTTGTACTTCAGTAAAGCTGGAAAGAAAATGAGTGGTGAGGGAGACCAAGAAGTTAGAAGTGATATCGTAATTTCTATGAAGAGAGATGTCAAATTTAACTCAGAGAGGGGTCTTGGAAGAGGGCAAACCAAGTGGGTTCTGGGAAGTGAGGGGAAACTTTTTAGATATAGGCACTTGAGAATGACTACCTTTTAAAAATGTGTAGGGCTGGGGATTTAGCTCAGTGGTTACAGCGCTTGCTTAGCAAGCACAAGGCCCTGAGTTTGATCCCCAGCACCAAAAAAAAAAAAAAAAAAAAAAAAAAAAAAAAAAATATGTAGGTAGGGCTCAGGCTTTGGGATGTAGATATCAGTGTTTAGGCTGCTAGGGGCCAGGCCGTGGAGTGATTCTGTGTAGAACTCAGCAGGCAGGAAGGTATTAAGGACCAGTCAGGACAGTCCGCTTGAGCAGTGACTGGCCCCAGAGAAAGAGGCAGACTCTTTTCTTAGTACTTGTGAGTGATTCAGTGTGATGCTTGAAGGCCGCTCAGAGATGGGCTCTTCTCTCCCTGGCTCAGTGAGGCAGCCTTCCTGGGTAGCTGGAGTGCTCTTTCATCCTGGGCTCTCTCAGTTTTAGGAAGCATGTATCAGGATTTTGGAAAGTGAGTTTCTGTTGGGGGCCATCATACCTTTACCTAAGGTTGATCTTCCGTGGTCCAGAGCCTGCACTCTTTTCTGTTTCTTCAGCTTGCTGCCACCCCCAACCAAAGAAAGAAAAAAAGAAAAACTGAATTCTAGGTTAGTTTTCTTATTTCTTTAGTGACACTTCATCTCCTAGTCCTGATACTGTAATTAACTAAGCTAATAACTAATCTCTTTTAATATGATTAATACAAATGTATTAGGATGATTTTTTTTTTCTTTTTAAACCCAAACCTCCAGAGGCCATGCTGTCTATCTTGGTGTAACTCCTGGGTGACTTTACCAATGAGCATTTTAACTCAAATGCTTCAGAGAGATACCTTCCCCACCAAGTGTTGGATTGCTTCTGTATCTGTTAACAGAGTTAACAGTGACCCTTGAACAAGGAAGTAACTGTTTTTGGTGCTAAAAGCCCATAAATGCCTAAGCAGCAGCATCAAAACGGGTGATGAAGTGATTTGCTCTTGACATTAGTTGGCAAGTGCATTGTCTTCTGGGGTAAAGATGAAGTAGAATCCCATCGTAGAAGTCCTGCAGGGAGGGAGGCAGGGAGTGGGAAACGAGCTCAGGCTGAGGTCTTTTCCTTCTCTTAGTGGTCTCACAAATATGCTTCCAATAAAAGTGATTTGGAAGGAGATATATACAATCCTTCTATTGAGGAGCATCTTGCTGGGCTCTGTAGTGGTAGTTTAATCCGTGCTGTGATTAGAACCATGCCCCGTGAATGTGTAATGTGTGGTCAGACCACATGGTCTTCTAATGTTCACTATCCTGGTGAGTTTTATTAAGGAGGGAGGACCTTGGCAAGAAAGGCAGAGGGTAGGATGAAAGCATGTCTTTGTCTGAGGGACAAAGTTGCATTCAACTGATTGGTTCTCTGCAGAAGTTTACTGTAGGACTCTGGTGGTATTTATTGCTTTTTACTGTAAATTAGTGTTTTCGTCATGTGCTTTGTGGTTTTTTTCATGAAATTCTTATTTAAGTCACTTATGACAACTATCAAAATGGTTGCTCTGAAGGGCCTCAAAGGATGTTTTTGCGCTGTCAGTTTTCTTCAAATGGTCAATTTAACCAGAAAATGCTTGAGTAGGTTGGCTGCGAAATTGTAATAAAAGGTTGTCAGCACTGTGTTGATTGATCTTTCTTTCACCCCTCCTGGATAAGCTGTCTGCTCTCCGAGTGGCATTTACTTAGTCTTACAGTCAACATCTGCTTCAGCATCCCAAAAGGAGAAGTTGTGAGGTCTCCTGCTTTCCCTAGGAGGTTTATAAATAAGAGTGTCAGGGAAATTTCCATCACTGGTGACAATAGTGGTAGGGCAGTTTGGGGGAATCAAGGAAATGAGCTAGTGGCCTGCGTCAAAGGGGAGAGGTCACGTCGAGTCCTGCCCCTATGTTCTAGTTCTGGGTGCAGGCCTGGGTCTTGATCTGCCAGAGAAAGTACGGTACGGATTTCACTCAGTGCCAAGCCCTTGCGAAGACTCTGAATACAGTGTGCTTAGGGTCTTCCTTAACTCACTCATGGGACACTTCCTTTTGAGCAATTTGCTGTTGCTACTCACATCTCCATCTACCTTCTCCCCAGGGATGTTAACGTTTTTGTAGTTCATACATTTTACGATTTTAACAGCTCTTCACTTGGCAGGGTATGTATGTGGTCAGTAGTTTGGCCATTTGTTCGCTTAACTCCAACAAACTTTAGGCTTAATTTATTGCTTTATTAGTACTCCCCTTTGCTAGATATTTTACTTTGATCTTTATGCTGTTGACCTTATACGTGCTTACACATTTTCTCTGTAGGACTTTCAGAACTCTGCTTTTTCAGTAGCTCATCATCTATTTGATTTAATATTATTGCTTTGAAGCCTCAGGACTTCTTGCATGGGGATATTTTCATTGACCCAGAGAAACTCAGAAGTTACTATAGACTACTGACTTTTGAGATTCCTTCCTTCTCATGTTTGTATTAATTTTTCGCCATAGTCTAATAAAATATATTTAGTAATAATACAGGAAGTAATTTCTGGTTACAAAATGTATTTAATCCTCTCAACAATAGGAAGATAAAAACTTCATTGCTTTAGGAGGTGAGGGGATTTTCCTGGGCAAAATTGGGTGTTCTGTTTTCTTGAATTCTCTTAGCCCTTCATCATTTCTCCAGGAAGCTTGAAGGATGATGAGTTAAAAGAACAAGGCCAGAATGGAGGACTGGTTCACAGATAGTTCTTGGAAAAGTGACTGATCTTGGGGTTGAGTCTTTACTGGGAAGTAAGAATGAGGCCTTCATTGCTTTGTAGGTTACTGCAGTATGCAAATGCTGTAAAAGGTCTGGATTAAATGCTAAAGCCCATGTCATTACCTGTAGTCTATGCTATCCCTAGACTCAAGGTAAAACTTTAGTTTGAATAGATCACACTGTGGTTGATAAAGATGATTTTATACTCTTGGTGTTGAATAACCAGCTGATCTGGACACTTTGTAATGACAGGCACTATCCTGAGGCCCTGCTTTGTAGAAGGCCTTTGATAAACATTTGTTAAATTTAATACTTGCTGATTTGTTGAGTATTGAGGTATGATTAGTTTAAGCCTTCTTTGTTGTAATTAAGAACTGTCATTCAGCCACAAAATAGAAAATTCTTTTAGCTTTTTAAAAAATGTACGAAGTATAAAACAAAGTTATAAAATCTACTGGAGGAAGATTGTGACTTATCAGAGAGCAAACTGGGTGTCCTGTTTATACTGCATTCAACAGCTTAGGTTTTATACATTTCAGTGTTTGACTTTTAACTCCATGTGAAGTTCTTTTGAAAAAATTTTTGATGGAAGCTGCCAAGTGGGGGCTGTGATTAAAAAGTACACCATATTAAATGTGTTCTCTTGAGCAGAGTATGTGGGTTATAACATTGAGGAGTGCTTTGGAAGACTTCTTGCTGGCCATCCTGCTCTTCCTCTGAGGACAGTGGTGCCCGTGCTGGGCGGGTCTGCCATTCACGAGCCCCTGCACCCCGTCAGGCCTGCGGAGGACCCTGCTGTCTTCCAGTGGTCACAGTCCCCTGGCTCTCCAACTGTTTCGACAGTGTGGAAAGGCCATCTGCTAAGATATGTGAGGCTCATGGTCTACGTAGGCCGTGGACTGATTCCAGTGATTGCCCGAGGTGATTAAAACAGTTCAGTATTAAAGAAATATTTCTGTTGTAATTAAGATATTCCTAAGTGCTTTCATTTATCTTGTGTTTGAAGCTCGCCTGCCCTGTGAACTTGGTGGCGTTGGTGCCATCCTGGTGAACACAGGGATCTGTAATTTCCATGATGAGCTTTGTGGACATGCCTGTGGTGCAGGGGTTATTTCAGGATTCGGGAACCCCCCCACCTTTGTGCTTTATTGAAGAAACTCAAGGTGATGATTTCTCCTGTTTGTGAACTATTTCCGAATGACACTCCAGAACTTCCCTGCAAAGTATTACTGGTGTTTACCATCAAGGAGTTCGTCCTCATTTATACTTTGAATGCCTGGTGATTTTGTACATTTTCTTTAGAAAAATTTTCTGCTCTTCTGTGTTCAAAGGCTTCTTTTGTCCTGGTATAACTAAGCAGATATGATAAAAATTAGGGAGACTGCTTCATCAGCTCCTCTTAGATGGCAAAGATTTATTATATTTTCTGGTAAGGTAGCTTACAGCTGAGGAGCAGTCCAGGCCAGCTCTCACTGGAGAATGCTTGAGGATCGGTTTAAATGAGTCAAGTTAACTGGTCAGAGAAATGTTACCTTTACCACTTATTCTGCCCAGATTAGCAGGCTGTTGAGAATCACAGTGAAATAATCACTATGTAATGTGCTTCATGCCATTACAGGGTCTTCATTTAATTGATTTTCTTATGCCGTTGCAGGACCTGCTGATTGATAGTTTGTGCAGAATTCTTCAAAACAAAGAAAGGGAGTGTCACTTTCTAAAATAGATTCAACTAAAGTGCTAGTGTTCCAGATGCTGAAAAAAGACTGAGGCAGTCACATTTTTGGATGTCTTTCTCCTTTTCATTTTTAGAGCTCATGACTTTTTTTTAAAGTGAAAATAATCACCTCAGTCATCACTAGGCACAGTGACTAGGAGTATGAGGCAATACATGCTAAAGAAACCGAGTAATGAGTAAAAATGTTAATGTTCGTGGCTTCTTTGGTTGGACTCTAAATGCAGTTTCCCAGTTCAGGCTGGACTGGAAGAGCGATGGGAATGAAAGGAGTGTTTTTTTTTTGTTGTTGTTGTTGTTGTTTGTTTGTTTTTTCTTTCCTGCAAAGATGCAGTCAGTGTAAGTGAGGATATCTTAATCTTTTTGGACTTCTGTAAAAGAATACCATAGACCAGATGGCTTATGAACAAAACACATTTATTTCTTACAGTTGTAGAGGCTGAGAAGCAGTGCAAGGCATTGGCAGACTCAGTGTCTGGAGAGGATTTGCTTCCTGGTCCACGATGACGCCTTCTTGGTGTACTCTCACATGGCAGAAGGGACAGGGAGCTCTGTAGGGCCTATTTATAAGGGCACTAATCACTCACAGGTCAGCAGTGTACCCAGAGGCCCTGTCTGCTAATGCCATTGCATTGGAAGTTAATACTCAGCACAGGAGTTTTGAGGGGACACAGACACTTAGTGTATATTTGGGGGCAATGCCTTCTTGAAGGATGCTTAGGTCTTTAGCACTGAATTCTTACTACCTCTTAGAACGGAGGGCTGGCTTATTTCCTCAATTGTGATGCCAAATCGTAATGATAAAGGTGCTTGTTCAGTTGAGGTATGAAAATATATGGCAGATAAGATATTGGCAGTTTTTCCTAACAAGTGTGAAAAGGTTTTTAATGTCTGTCATTGGAAAAGCTGAGGTGTAGATGAATACCATTAGCAATGGGAACCACATCCCTTAAATACATATTTCTAGACTTCCAACCTGAATGTCTTCCAACCTCTAGGTCTCAGTGAATTGACTTTAGAGGTAGAAGTTGGTGCCTAAATTTGATTCAACCATTCGTGTTTTTTGGGCAACTTCACTCTGAAGCCTCAAAGAATGCCAGATTAATCCCCTGCAAACTGGTAATGCCCTTCTTGGAGGTTCTGAGAGAGTGAGGGTTTAGAACAAACAAACATTAACATAATTTTTTAGAAAGCAATTACTAGGAACCAACTAAGTACAAACTAACTGCGAAAGAATAGAGGTAATTGAATGTAAATGCATAGAGCGCTGGGGGGAGTGAATTTGGCCAGGGAATGATTCTTCTTGCATGTCAGGTTGGGAGACATGATTGGGATGGAAAGGAAAGGGGCCCATGTAGGAAGGCATGGTAGAGGAGTAAAGCTGTAAACTAGTGTGTTTAGATGGGGAAGGGTTGACTCTCTTGGTTAATGTCAAGAGTTTCTCACATTCTGCTGGCTTAGAAGTCTTAGTTCGCAGGGATCTTGATCGCCTTTCTCTCCCACAAAGTATCACGATGGTCCACTACATTGATGATATCATGCTGATGGGACCAAATGAGCAGGAGGTAGCAGCCACTCTGGATTTGTTAATAAAGAATTTGGTACCAGAGGAGTGGGGTCATTGCTGGGACTATACTTGACCATGTGGTTTAGCAGCCTTTGGAGTTGGCTTGCGGGAA
>PVJO010004885.1:0-104364 GCA_004026905.1 Hystrix cristata
ATCCTAAGCAACAGGGGAAAAGCAGGGGACATCACAGTCCCAGACATAAAACTATACTATAGAGCTACAGTATTAAAGACAGCATGGTACTGGCAAAAAGACAGACCTGAGGATCAATGGAATAGATTGGAGGATGCAGAAACAACCACAGGCACACTCAAATACCTCATCTTTGACAAAGAAGCCAAACACCCTCACTGGAAGAAGGACAGCCTATTTAACAAATGGTGCTGGAAAAATTGGCTAACCACATGTCGAAAATTAAAAGTAGATATATGTCTCTCACCATGTACTAAACTAAAATCAAAGTGGATCAAAGATCTAAACATTAATTGGCTGATTTTACTTATCATGTTTGGTCACTGCTTGTCCGTTGGGTGGTGTTTGCTTGGGCTCATTTGGAGGACTGGCCTGGCTTGGAATGTGTACTTTTTGTTTTTGTTTTTGTTTTTGTTTTTTTTAGTGACAATAACATCTTCTAACACCACTCCTTGGCCCCGCTGTAGTGTAGACCGATTCTCCTGGCCCAAGGATATCCAATAAGGCCAATTTAGAGGTGAATGGCCCTGCTCTCCTGCTTGCTTCCTAATCTCGTGCTTCCGTTATTTTCCCGGGAGAAAACGGCATCACCACACTCTCCCTATTCCAGTGCTGGCAATGGCCGTGTATTCCTCACAGTTCGCCGAGTTCCCTCTTTTACTTGTCATCAATTTTCTGAACTCCATTTCCTTCCCAGTGACCACTCTGCTCGTTGCAAGAGTACTGGTGACTTATGTTGACACCTAAAGCACAAATGTTTGTTCATCCTTTCTGGTCTCTCCTGGTTCCCATCATGGAGATTCTTTAATTATCCTGTTTGCCAAATGCCTGCAACTGGGCGTGACTTCTTATCCTGTTGGGTTTCCAGGGTGCGAGAGCTCCTGTGTCAGATGTTTACCTAACCTCATCTGCTCACTGCTTTGGCTTCAGGTACTTGGGGTAATCTAATTTTCTCGCACGATGATGAGGAGCTCTGGTTTACAGAGGGAAAAATGAAAAGCAGATAGAGTCCTAAGAACAAATTAGAGGCTTGATTAGACATGGAGTTCATCTTCCAGCGCAGGAGTTATCCGGCCGCATTCCCTGGAGCTCTGCATTTCCTTCGGATCCTGTGGAGTATGTGCACATGGGAGGGAGCTGGACTCTCCATCTGGGTCCTGTGCCACTTCCCTTACCTCTCAAGGGACATTTTATAGATGCTATTTGATGACAATGAAGAACGCACAATACAAAGAGCAACAACATTTGAGCCTTTACCTTATTTTTAAATTTCTAATAAGCTCTCAGAATGTGCTTGTTTTTCTGGGGAAAATAAAAATAATTCGGTTAACAGTCACGGTTCTTCTCAAGGCTGAGTTAGAGCCATTGAAACTCAATTCCTTTTGAAGTTTTCTTTTCCAGTGAAATTATGACTCTGGGGCTGCCTTGTGTGTGTGTGTGTGTGTGTGTGTGTGTGTAATGGTATGATGTGTCCTGGGATCCTGGTAAAGATAGCAAACTATAAGCATCTTGGAGAAATGTCCGCAGTAATCTCTGAGTTAAGCACTCTTCCCCGAGCTCAAGTTTCACTGCACCCCCAAACATGGGCCAGACTCAGCAAAAGGCTGATTTGCGGTTGTGACCCTGGAGGACTGGGAAAATTTGATAGTTCATCAGGATTGTTTTTTGGGGGACCTGGGTCAGTTTGTGGGAGAGAGTCTGTGTCCAATTAGGGGTTGGTGAATGAGGGGGGCTTACTTTTGCACTAAAGAACAATTTAGGGTTCCCCTAAAGGGAAGCCACACACATGTGTGCACACACACAGCAGCCCAAGAGTCACAATTTCATTAGAAAAGAAAACTTCAAAAAGAATTGGGTTTCAATGGCTCAATCTTATCTGAGCTTTAAAAGGTTTGCACGTGAGGGACTCTTCTGACCACAGTGTGCTTTGACACTTTGAAGTTAGCAGCACTCTACTTAGGAAACAAGAAAATGGAGAGGAAGTGTTCTGTGGTGAGAAACTGAGAACCCACAAACAAGGCAGGGAGGGTTCTGCACCCTCCATGGGCTGCACAGGTTCATTTTTGTACTTTTCACCAGGCCCCTCAGGGATGGACAGTGATAATTACTCACCCTCACTGCAGACTCCAACTTTAAAGGAACATTTGGGACACATTAATAATTTGCAAACACTAAAGCTGGAAAAGCTTGGTGTAGCTTCCTACTTAGTAAGAACAGATCGACACTCCTGCATGCTTTGCTCTCCGGGAATCTTTGTACATAAAGCAATTTTATCTGCCTACGTATCTTGTCACCAATCAAGTCATTGCTTCGTGCTAAAACAAGACAAATACAAGCCTGCATTTTTTTTTGTGCAGGGAAATAGTATAAGTGAATTATTTTGAAAATTTAATTGTGAGATGTGTCTGTTCAGAGAGAGAGAGAGAGAGAGAGTCAAATGGCCATCCTTGTCCCATAAAACCCAAGCTGTAATGAAATAAGCTTCTCGTATTTGCTAATACATGATGGTAGAAAACAATTAGGCAATTGCTGCTGTTTTGAAATACCATGAAAAATAATACCAAACCAAAAGCCAGTGGGGAAAAAGAGCACGTAAAACAGTTTTCAGGTGGCACCTTGAAAAGAAATACAAAGAACAGCATCTTTCACTCTTATTTCCATCAGGATTTTTCTCTTTGTTTTCTCTCTAACCTTAGTTTTCCACTTCTGGCCTGATAGATAATAAGACTGAATTTTACCACATGGTTGAACCATTAAGGAAAGTTTCAGTGACACAGTAGAAGTTTAGAAAGGCTTTTTGCTGTAGGAGCAGCAAGATAAGGGCTAATGTGTGTGTGTATGCGTGTATGTGTGTGTGTGTGTGTGTTGTTTGTGTCTACTCATGCAGCATTTTTATTTAAAACAAAAGCCCTCTGTATCTCAATATAATCGAGACCCCCCCATAATACATAAATTAGTGAAGGAAAATGCATACACAATCCAAATAGCAATCAAGATACAGATTAAGGTAAAATAATA
Source organism: Hystrix cristata (assembly GCA_004026905.1). Classification (NCBI taxonomy): domain Eukaryota; kingdom Metazoa; phylum Chordata; class Mammalia; order Rodentia; family Hystricidae; genus Hystrix; species Hystrix cristata. Next base: position 3,058 of record PVJO010004885.1, read on the forward strand.
CAATTCTGTAACACGCTGGGCTTCTGCTTTCTTTTGGGTAGTGAAATCACGTGTTTGTGTAGTCTGGTTGCCAAGACGTCCCTTTAAAACATCTTCAGAAACATTATCTTATCTCTGGCGCACTCCGGCCCTAACCCTGTGTCTGATGTCTCTGAGATAATGACCATGAATGCTCCAAAGATCCAGAAAGCAATATGTTAACTACACGGTGTTCAGAACTGCTCATCGGATGGAGACACCAGGACGTGCATATTCCACGGCACAGCAGCAGAAAGGATGGAGCGCCTTTATGTTGTCTGATAATGCAGCTCTTTGAAACATCGCTGGCGGACTCTCTTCACATCATGTCACACAGGACAAGAAATGGGACAAGCCCTCTCTGCTTCTCAATTCATCGACCTGCCATACAATACAACAAACCAGCTTTTTCAAGGCCCCCTGAATGAAGGCCTGTGCCTGCAAGGGAAATTTAATTGGATTTCTTTATGGGTTGCAACAATCCAATGAAAAATTATGTAAGAATGGCATGATTCAGTTTCAGCATGCACTTGAATAACAATAATTTTTTATTTATAACAAGAATTCTTTAAAAAAAAATAAGAATTTTTAAATAAAAACACCCTGCAACAGCACTTTTCAGCTCAACTAGACCAGGCAGCCCAACTTTATGCACAGCAGCTTGTGTTGTATGGATGTTTGTGTCATTGTCCCAGCTTAGAAAATGATTTTAAATGCATAGATTGCCAAGCATTCAGAATGAAATTGGAGGCTTTCAAAAGCACTTGGTTTGGCTTTCTACAAGAATAATGTTGTCTCTAACAAAGTCCCCTGCTTTGAGCCAAAGTGCATTTATGGATCCTGGAGAGAAGGGAAATGTCCATCATTCCATCCATTCTGGGGGTCATCTTTGTCACATATGAAGATTAAGTCCTCTATAGTGTTTTGACATTTCCAAATTGTTTGAAGCAACATTGAAGATTATTTCTTATTCTCCTCTCTGAAGTGGGCAAGTGGCTAGTATCTCTCCAAACCTCTTTGCATGATGTTCCTTTGCCGAGACCCTTTCTCTTACTTCTCTGGTTCCAGGTGTTCTTTCGGGCTTCTTGGGCTGCATATGGAGTTAAATGGAGTTCATTGCACCGTCTTCATCCACAAATAGCCATAGAATCGAAATACAACGTGGCAGATAATTTAGGTTTATCTCTTCATGACTTCAGCTGTCTTTTCACTCATTCATCTTTCTTATTCAGCAAGTAGTATGCTTTTTCCAATATCTAAATATGCCTTTTCATCTATTTCAGCTGGAAAATTCACTCATCCTTCTAGACTGGGCTCAGACACCGTCTATTCTCAAAGGCTTCTTCCAGCCACCACTCGGTTCCCCTCTGATGTTCCCACGGTGTCTTCTGTACACCTCGACATAGATGTCCACATCACATTGCTGTCACTGCTTCCCCAGTAGACAGTGAGCCTAGTACCTGGTCCCTGATTATATTTATGCTGGGTCCTCAGCTCTTAATAAAGTGCCTGCCTCAGTGTAGGCATATACTAAAAGCTTCTTAAGTGCATGATTAAACTGATGCACAGACAGATGAAGATAAAATATAGGCATCTCACATATGCAGGCTTAGAAATCTAAAAAAATTATACATTTTTCCAAAGAAGCAATATTAAATTTGGGATTTTGTACTCCTAGATCAATATTCCATGCTGAATTTCCATAGAAATTACTAAAATTTCTCATTCAAGTAGAAATGATATGTCTAAATGCTATATAGTGAAAAGCTTTTAAATACATATATAAATTGATTGAACAGGCAACCCTGCAATCAATCACTTCATATTTACATGATATTTCATAATAATAATAATAGTACCTGACATTAGTGTGTGATTTCAGTTTTCAAAAAGTACTGATTTCAGTACTTTTGCATTCCCATTCTTGCATTTATTCAGCAAATATTCACCTAAATCCTGCTATATTCTAAACACTTTGAGCCAAATAGGCCTCAGGAAGCTTACAGTCTAGTGGAAGGAGCAGAATTTCAACAAATCATCGCCAGACAATTATAACCAGAAACACAAGTGCTTTGCATGAAAGGAACAGAACACTAGGAGAATATTAGGAATGTTTTATTTTACTTGAGTTTTATACTTGGTGAAGATTGGAGGCAAATAACCATTATCACTTGTTTAAGCCAGAATGGACAAAGTTTGCAAAGGCTATCAGGAGTGGGAGTGAGATTAGAATCTACTTCCAAGTAAGGATAGGTGTTGAGAATGGCTCAGTGCCGACTTGCTTGAGCTGCTGGCCTGGGCACTCCAGAGTTCCCTGACTGAGGGAGAGGTAAGACAGTGCAGCTCTGTCAGTGAGAAAGGCTTAGAGACCAGACAGCAACCTGTTTCTGAAATGATGGTGGCTACGATGCAAGCCTCTAAGACTTGCCAAGCACTCATAGTACCTCCATCTCCACTTGACCAGAAGGGTAGAAAGTCCCAAGACCCTGTGCTTAGAGAAATTTAAGAGGTTTTCCTAAAGTACAGAGCTGGAAGGATGTAGGACTGGGATGTGAACACAGATCTGTAGCCTCTAAACCTGTGTACGTTTCTGTCAGCTACTGTGCCGTCTGCCTCCTTACTCACAGATCTCATGCTTCTATTAACCTGATGACTATTACCAACAGAACTTTTCCATCATCTTCACCCTTCCACTTGAACACAGACATCAGAGAATTCTTACAGCAAACAGGGTGGCTGCTTTTAAACTATGAAGCCTCAAAAATGGCTTTAAATTTTGTTAAGAACTTTCCACCCATACACACACACACACACACACACACACACACACACACACCTGCTCCAGAGCTTTTCTTTAAAGCTCTGCTTTCTTGCTACCAAAGAGAGACCCCAATGTGTTTGGGGCCTCTCAGACTTCAATGGGATCCACATGTGTGCATCTGGAGATAGCATTTGGCTGGTGGAGAAGAAATGAATTGTCATTGTCAGTGACCATAGAGAGAAAACTTGATCCAAGAACCTCTTTTTACCATGGGAAGTAGCTTTGTTGGTAACAATCCTAATCTCCTTTTCAGCGGGTGAACGGGGTAATGACGCTTTTTGCCAAGGGTCATGGGGAAGGGTGGGGAATGATGGAATTGTTGAGGATTCATGAGAGGAAATCCAATCACAGAAGTTGTAAAATGACTGCCATTCAACCCCACTCCCAACAGCTTCAGCCCCTCACCTCACATTTCAGTCACTCACAACTTTATGACAAATTCTCTTTTTTGGGATAAAACTTTCCAAGTTCTGTATCTGCTCCCTGGAGGCCAGCTCTTTATGGGAAATTTGTGCTAAATCAGCAAAGCTGTGTTCAAGTTGGAGAAATACAAGACACAATGCACTTTCCCTCTGCCAACTTGAAAGAGATGGGCAGCAGGGAGCATCCCCTGAGGGTGCTGTCTGGGGGTTGTCTCTTGTTTCTGGACATTCCAGGCTTGGATATGATCAGAGCAATGATGAGAAACAGTATCACCAGTTTCAGAGCTGTCTGGATCAATGACAGAGCCAATGAATGGATATTGCCAGTTACTGGAGACAATGTGAGAGGGACTGAGAGGAAGTGCTGCATGGACAGAGATATACTGTAACATAGAAAATTATTCATGGAAAAGAACTTCCTTCCCTGAGTTCGATCCCCAGCACCAAAAAAAAAAAAAAAAAAAGGAAAGAACTTCCTTGATGCCAGAAAAAAACCTCCAAATTTCCAGTTTTAAACAGGGAAATATGCAGGGATAGGAAATCTTGAAAGGCAGTCTGTCCTCTTATTTTCGCACATCTCTAGTGGCAGAAATTACTGTCCCCATTTTATAGATAAGAAATAGAAGCTTGCTCATGCATTCTGCAATAAATATTTTGGAGAGTTTCCTATGTGTTTAAAGCAGTGAACAAAACAACTATGACATTCTTTTTCTAGGAAGGCACATGCTTGGGGGGTGCTGTCAGGGCAAAGGCAGACAACAAAGGAAAAACAGTTATATCTCCAGGAGCATTTAAAGACATGGAGAAAAACGAAGCATGAGTGAGGTGCTGTCAGATGACCAGAGCACAGCTCCCCGAGGAGGTGTCACCTAAAAAGAGCCCTGAGGAGTCACGTTCTTGGTTTCCTTGAGGCTGAATGGGTTGGCCCAGGTGGCTGCAGCATACAGAAAGAGAGAAGAAGTAAGAAACAAAGTCAAAGAGCTAGTTCGGGGCAAGATCACATGGAACTGTATAGGCCTTGGGAAGAATTTAGATTTTTTTCTAATTACAAAAGCAAGACACTGGCTTGCTTTTGGTATACAACTAGGGCAGAGGTTCAGCTGCTGTAATAATTTAATGAAATGAATGTCTAGTTCTTGCACAGGAAGCATCAAAATAGGATGTCCAGAGGAGTTAGGGTGGCTCTCTCCCTCCTTTCAAAGGCTGTGATGGTGGACAGTGCCTCGTCAGTAAGGAGAGAGGAAAGGAGGAGGGCTTCTCCTCCTGTACTACATGATCAAGATATTGTAGGTACACTTCTGCTCATGTCCCTTTGGCTCCAACCCATTCTATGGACACATCAATTGCAACAGAGGATGGAAATAAAGTCAGTTGGTAGTCATTACCCAGGTAAAACGTGGAGGGTCTGATACTGAAGGAAGAGAGGAGAATGGATGCTGCAGACAGCTGAGAGTCCAGTGCAAAAGGTTTGAGTGGAAGAGTGACATGATCTGATTTGTGTTTTTTAAAAGACTGCCATCAGTGTGAGACTGAAAAACAATCTGGATGCCAGAGATAGAAGTAAAGAGTTTGGTTTTACACATAGTGAGTTTGAGAAGTCTATTGTACATTCAGATAGAAATTCAACCTTTCGGCTTGCCTAGGCTGCATCGAGTGAAAAAGAATTGTTTTGGGCCACATATAAAATACATAATATAGTCAGTGTATGTAAGTAGCAAAACTTCCTTTATTTATTTATTTATTTTTTGGTACCGGGGATCGAACTCAGGGCCTTGTGCTTACAAGGCAAGCACTCTAACCACTGATCTAAATCCCCAGCCCCAAACTTCCTTTATTTGAAAATATTTTTATTATAATATTAAAATAATGCAACAAGCCTGCAGGCTTCAGGTTGGATATGTCTAGAAGGAAACTGAATTTGACCCTCAAATTTAAAAGGAAGATCAGAGCTGGTGCCACAAATTGGAGAATTATTGATATTGTGATGTTATTTAAAGCTACGCACAGAAATGTAAAGAACCGAACTTGACCCAGGTATATGCTGTACCTAATCTCTAAACCATTTTTGTCTTATGACAAAGCCTATGACTTTCTCATCATGTCACATGAGCAACACTATCTCTGTCATGTAGGAACTTCTGACTTGTTCTTTCAAATTAGTTGCCATTTGTTCCTTCCCTTCTTGTTTCACTCTGTGCCTTACTTCAATTTTATTTTATGATGTAAACATTTCACTGGTCAAAAAAAGCAAAACCTTCAGTTCAGCAGAAAGTCAGTGCAAGAAAGGGATGTTGCAGGGCTCACGCACCCCAAAAGACAATCCTAAGACAAAAACAAAGCTCGAGGCCAAAGAGCAATGGAAGGAGATCAGCAGGGAAAGGGCATTCTGAGTCCCCAGAAGTCAAGTTATAAATAAAACAATGGGGTGAAATGGGGATGGGGTGGGTGGTGGAGTTTGTCAGGGAAATGAAAGGCAGAAGTTTGCAAGAGTCCTTGACATTAAACAAGGAGCTTCTGGGAGCAAGTGTCTGAATGCAGGGAGAGGTGGGACGGGCTCACATGGCTGAAATGGCCGCCTGGGGGCTACCCATGGTGTAGCCACTTTAGAACAGATTTTACAAAGACACCATGGGAGCAGAGGAAGACTGGAGCAGAGGCACAGGGCTTTCAACAAACTTTGTTTTTAGTAACTCTTTGTTTCTACCATCATTATACTGGCAAAAAAAGAAGAGCAATATTCTAGAATGGAGAGAGTTGAGAATGCCATCATTAATAGACTTTTTAAAATTAATTTACTTTTCCAGTGACTTATTTTGACTGACTCATGGAGACCAGGGATTTTTGGCCGCCTACACCAGAGGAATTGTTATAGGTTAAAATGTTTCCTCCCTGCACATTCATATGTTGAAATCCTAACTCCCTGTACCTCAGAATGTGACCTTATTTGGAAATCACATTGCAGCTGTAATTAGTTAAGGTGAAGTCATTAGGGTGGGCCCTGACCCAGTATGACTGATGTCCTTATAAATGGAAAAATTTGGAGGGAAATACATCTGTAGGGGGATGTGAAGAGACACAGGGTGTAGATAGCCATGTATAAGCCAAGGAGAAGGGCCCAGAACACATTCTTCCCTCACAGAAAGAACTAACCCTACTGATACCTTGATTTAGGACTTCTAGCCTCAGAACTGTGGGACAAAAGATTCTTGTTATTTCAGCTACCTGGTGTGTGGTTCTTTGTTACAGCAATCCTAGCAAACTAACAGAGGCCTCTACATGAATAACTTCAACAAGGGTGCATAATAGGATATGAGGTATGGTCTGGAGACCAGGCATTTACACCAAAAAAAGTTTTTCAGCTCTAACTTGTTGTCCTGTGCTAGATCTCCTGGATTTGTCCTTACTATTGCCTTTGAGAACCCAAGAGACATTTTTCCAGTTGCATCGATGGTCCTTCTGTGAAAGGAGTCATGTTCTACACATACTCCTTAAAGAAAGCCAATTACACCAATTCAGGGAGAAAGAGAAAGATAGCCATTGAGATAGTGCTAGTGGCTGCACCCTTCCTACTCAGCAGGTTCACACTTCAGAATGAAGGTGAGAAGAGAAAAGGAATGTGCTGCTCCCACCTGCTGTTTCTTCCTGGCCTCAATTCTCATTTGCCTTTATGTAGGAGGATCCTCGCACACCAAGAGTGATTCCTGTCTCTAGAGAGTCATATTCAAGGGTAATTTGGGGTTTAAATTACTTTTTCCTTGTAAGAGGACTCTAATGCTCCTTCCTCAGATAAAAGTTTTCTTCTCATTGATCCAGCTGGAGGAAGCACTCTGGCAAGTGCAATGGCATTGCTGGTGTGACCCTCACACAGGTATCCTGTGCCACAGCATGGACTGGAATGAGCACAGCAGGTGGATCAGGAGACACCACATAGAGAGTATTTATGAAATCGCAAGTCAAATGTGACAGTACAAGGGTGGGACTGGAGCAGAAGAGCAAGAAGGCCGTATCTAAGTTAATTAGGCTTAAACTTTTCAAGCATCAGATAATTTTGTCCAAAGCAAATCTGTGTGGTACCCAGCATAGCAAACAGATAAAGTTGGAGCTTCCTCTAGGCCAGAGTTACCTGGTCAACTGTCTGCAGGGACAGGAAGGTAATGTAACTGAGTAGAGTAGGAAGGGTGCAGTGCTGGCGACCTGGACAGAACTGGCCATCTAAAGAGGTAGCCACTAGATGGCTTCATCCCTGCAGGAACGGATACCTGTGGTACCCAGTGAGCCTCCTGTTCTTAGTAGGATTACCCAGTAGGACAGTGTCTCAGACACTGTTAAGAAAGTGAAAAAACAAGCCCCCAGCCATGAGAAAATACTTGCAAAAAGACGCTTAATACAGGTCTTGTGTCCAAAATATGCGAAAGACTCGACAATAAGAAAACAAAACAGAGAAAACAAGTTAAAATAGACAAAAACAGACACCTTACTAAAGCAGATAGGCAGATGTCAATAAGCAAATGAAAAGTTTCTCAGTGTTATGTCATGATTCATGGAACTCGCCAGTTTAAACAACAGTAAACTACCACTACACACCTATTAGAATGGCTAAAATCCCCAACTGACAACACCACATCCTGACATGGATGCAGAGCAACAGGGACTCTTGTTCATTGCTGGTGGGAATGCAAACCGGGAAACTATTTTTGGGAGACAGTCTAACAGTTTCTTACAAAGCTCAACATAGTCTTACTGTCTGATCCAGCAACTGTGTTCATTGGAATTTCCCGAAGTGAGTTTAAAAACTTATGTTCACACAAAAACCTACACACGGATATTCATAGCTGCATCATTTATAATTGCCAAAACTTGGGAGCAACCAAGATATCTTTCAGTAGATGAACGGGTAAATAAATGCGATGCAACCCTATAATGGGATGTTAGTACTAAAAAGGAATGAGCTACAAGTCATGACAAGACAAGGAAGCCTGTTGCTAAGTGAAAGAAGCCACTCTAAGAATACCACATACTTATGAATCCAGCTATATAACAGTCTGGAAAAAGAAAACTATAAAAAGAGTAGAAAGATCAGTGGTTTCCTGGAGGTAGAGAGGAAGGACAGATGAATAGGTGGAGCATAGAAAATTTTTTAAGGCAGTAAAGCTATTCTGTATAATACTGTGCTGGTGGGCATATGATATTGTGTAACTGCAAAATCCACAGAAGGTACAATGTAGAGAGTAGGCACTAATATAAACTGTGAACTTTAGTTAATAGTAATAATGTACCAATATTGGCTCATTGACTGTATAAGTGTACCACACAAATGCAAGACACTAATAATAAAGGATAGGGAGAAGTAATATATGGGAACTCTGTACTTTCTGTCTAATGTTACTATGACCCTAATATTACTATAAAAATAAAATAAAATCTATTAATCTTAAAGCTTCTTGATTTTTAAATTTTAGCTACTACTTCAGTATTTAAGGAAAATAAGCCACTGCACTGGCCAATAAACGCTCACCCATAGGCTGACCATGCAGCACTGGATTTCTCCTTCTGCACCAGACCTCTTTCTACCCTTTAAGTCAAGGCCATAAAAAACAGTGTGAAGACTGCAGAGCTGCTCCAATCGCCCTTTTGAGGGAGGAGCAAATTGAAATCCAGGAAGGTTTGACCAGGCTCACTGGGGACATATCCTAGATTGAGGTTGCAGACTCTGCTTTCAGTTTCCTCTCCAAGACACCTTTTTCAAGACCCCAGAACCCAATCTTATTTTCCCTCTATTCTTCAATAGAAGAGAAAGGCTAATCCTTAGCAGACACAAACACTGAATTGCTAGGGCTTGGACTTGGAAAAAAGGAGGGAAAAACTAGCATGGAGAGACTAGCCAAACAAAGGGGTAAGGGCTCCAGACGGTCCTCAGAGCTACCCAAGTGCCCATCCATGGCTGCACTCCCACCTGGGCAGTTCATGGGACACTGCACCAAAGAGCCCATCGGCCCGCTTTCCCAAGCTGGTAAATGATCTGTTTTGGCCTCAAACTTGCCCTAGTTAGATTTAACTTTTTTTTTTTTTTTAAAAGATCCTACATGCTGCTCTCAAATTTCTCCCTAAAGCCTTGTTCAGATTCTGAAAATCCCTGTCATCAGAGTCTCTGAAGGCAAGCCCCTGCTCTTCCCCAGGCTCCAGGTACCTTGGAAAAGTGTTCCTTGGGATGCTTGGAAAAAGGCATAGAACCCATATCACCACTCCCCAGATTAATGCGAAGGGTGACAGGAAGAAGGGAGCTGACCTCTGTTTAGCACATAGCTTCATTGTGCTGTACTGTTCCATTCTCACAGCAAACTGTGAGCTGAGATGTTATTGCAGAATGTAGAGGATGAAGGTAAAACTGTGCAGTGATGTGAATACCCAATCACACAGCAATTAGTGTAGAGTCAGATCTCAAATTGCACCTGTCCTTACTCTGACTCTGTATTTCTTGTTTGGGTTATGACATCATTCTGTGCCAAGCAGGGCCTTGACAGATGCCCTCTGCCTCTCAGTTTTACAAGCACTGATGATGGATGTTTCAGCTTGGGAAGAAAAATGTAAGAAGCTGCCACCCAAGTTTCTCCTTTCAATTCATGTCCCATGGTGGGAAAAGATAAATTCCTCCAGCAGGATGATTTCCTCAAGGCCCTGATAGTTGAGGTCGAATGTATACTGGAGGCACGTATGGGAACAGGAAAGATTTAGGAAAGGGAGCGGGGTGCTTATGAATGCCTGTTAATGATTATAGCTGCCATAACTGGGCACTGTTTGTGTCAGGCACTGAGCTAAGCGCTGTGCACGCTGCAAGGTATTTTATTCTCCCCACTACCTGACCCTAGGCACCTCGCCTGCCCCCTTCACAATGAGGCAACTGAAGAACATCAAGCCATGTCATTGACCCAAGGTCACAGAGGTACTAAGGACAAAGCTGGGATTTGGAGTCAAGTGGGATGACTCCCAACCCTCTGCCTTCTAGCATCTGCCAAAGATTCATGCTTTTGTTCTTTGACTTGTTATCAAATCCCCACATAACCCTCTAAGAAAGTACTACTATTGGTAATTACTTATTGTTTATGGACATTTGTAGTCAGATAAATTGGCTTTCCCATGTACTAACTGTTATTTTGGGGCAAATTTTTGTAGCCTTTCTGTGCCTCTGTTTCCCATCTATAGAATGGGCTAATAAGAGTACTGAGCTTGCAGGGCTCCTGCGAGAGTTAAGAGAAGTAATATAAGGCACTCTTTCCCATTTAATAAGTGAGAAAAATAAGCTTCAGAGAGACCGAGTCACTTGTCAAAGATCACACAGCTGGTGAATATACTGCCTTCTTGGACAGGAGGAAGAAGGGGGTTAGGGGCCGCTTCTGAAAAGAATGTAATTCACTCTAAAATGAACGTAATTTGGACACCAAATGCAGTGGAGAGCATCGGCCTCTAATAGAGAAAATATGATTTAGTGGTTGGTTTTTAAACTAAACAAATTTACTGTGGTCTCTAAATGAGTCTCATGACAAGACCAAAACATTTCTTTTGCCCCAGATTACCAATATCATATGTTAAGGAGAGAAAACCAGACGGCTCTTAAGCTGGTGTCAGTGGAAATATATATAGGTGGGTTGTTTTTTTATAGCTGTCGGCATATAAAATAAGTCATTATTCTAAATAGAAAAATATTGATGATGTCACTGAGGCCATTGAAAGACACATCAACCTGATCTGATGAGCTGGAAAATCAATAGATACTTTCCAAACAAGATGACATGTCCTTTTAATTGGTTGTGTGAGTGTGATATACTGTGCACTGCAGAAGTTCAAAGTTAATTCTCATCGGTTTGGGGTTTTGATTGTTGTTTTATATGCAGGCACTTTTGCAGCCACTTAATGTATTATTAATAGCAATAATAGTACCTGCTGTGTGTGATTTCATTGCAAGAGGGGACAATTTTATTAGTAATGTTCACCAGCATCATAAGAAGTTTGACATTTCTACCTACTTCCCACATGGCCAAGAGACAGCCGGTATGTCTTTCAATCAGTTCTGGGTGTGGACCTGTGAACTATTGCTCTGTTTTCAAATGGAGCCCTCCACCCCACACTGCACAAATAAACCCTTGTTGAAATTCCTCGTTGCAAAGGCATTGAGGAAGTTTAGTAGTAAGGAAGATGACATCTTGCTGCTGCTCTCACTGTGCCTGGCCTCCACTAGAGAACAATGCAATTAATTTTCTGATGTGTAGCTTCCTAAGAAACAGGCCCAGGTAAACATTAAAGGGTTTGTCCCCAAAGGACTTAACATTTCTTCATGTATTTAGTGGTACATTCCCTTGATTTCATACTATTGGGGGTAAATCTCCTTTTGGAAATTAATCACAAGTCCAGAGAGGCCCAGTGTGAGAAAAGGAGCAAAAATGAATTCTCACTGCCTAGGAAAGCAGAGCTGGGAGGAATTTCAGAAATCATTGTCAGTTCCCCTTTTTGGACCAGGAAGGTTTTCATTTCACAGTACAGTCTGATAAATATGAGCTGAATATCAAGGTAATAAGACTTTGGGACGAAAATTTACCCACTATGGTGTTGGCTTGGGTAGTGATAGAAAATAAAGTAAAATAATTGGTCTTCTATGAAACTCCTTTCTGTAATGCCCACGTTCTTGGAGAAAATGATCGCTGAAAGAAAGAGAGGATCCTGGGTGGGGCAGGAGGTGGAGGATGAGAGACAGAGGAGAGAATGACCATAAGGTAACTCCATGCTATTCCCCGGTGCTCAAGGCACCTGCTTCCCCAGCACAGCAGGGCTCAGCTCCTGGGGCATCTTCCTGCTGCACCAGCAGCTGGGTGGAACCACTGGCCACAGGCAAAGAGATAAGCGGTGTTTCAGGTCCTGCCATGGTGGCATCTCTGGGTAATATCTGGTCATTCTCCATCCTTAAGCAGAAATAATAGCACCCAAGTGTTGTTTTGAAAGGAGGGGGGTGGGAGTCTGACTGCCTGAGGTGGGAGCGAGAGAGGTCAGAGGCCGTGGCCATGTGGGTGGGCTGGGAGGTAGCCCTGGACATTCTCACGCTCTCTTAAGAAAGATCTCTGGCCTCTGCAGAGGGTCCCTGCACATGGAGTGCTCATGTTAGAAGAGAAAGCAGCTGTCTCGCTCCAGAACAACCCCGTATTTACAATGACCGACACAGGCTGAGATTTATAAGCCTTTGCCTCAGGACGGAAGCCCCCAAGAACACACACCAATCTTGAAATGGAGTTGGCTCATCACTCCACACCTTATCACCTCTTCATCAATCAGGATGATGTTTTTTACGGTTGTCTTCCCAGTCCAGGGTCAGAGGTGGGGCAGTTCTCCTGCTCTTGTTTTCCTTTTTTCTGAGCATGTCAGGTGACCTGGCTGCATTCTTTCCCAAAAGGCCTCCTAGAGGGGATTTTCTGCTCCCCTGAGCTGGGGCACTGATCGTCAACGTCCAGTCCTGGCTTCGAAGGTGGCAACCCAGGCTGCAGGATATTGTGGCTGGTCTCATTTTACTTAGTTCAACCAAGCAGTTTCCAAGCAGACATGTGTGTCCCCCTACGGACACGGTCTATGTCAGTTGGGGTGGCGTCCTGCCAGAGGATAAAACACCATGTCCTGGTACAGAAAGTGACTTAAGTGCAACAGCTTCATCACTCCATAGCGTACTTTCTCTATGGAATTGTGACCTCAGATTTTCCTGGGACTGAATTTCCTCATCTGGGATAACAATAACAAAATAACAAGAAGCACTAACGTCTGTTGAGTTCTTATTATGTCAAGCATTAGGACCACTCACCGCCTCAGTGCTTTCTGTGAATCCACTCGTTGGCCTGCTACTATTATCATCCCCATTTCACAGTCAGGGAAACAGCAAGCTGAGAGGTCTTCTGACTTGGCACGGCCAATTTCCCAGTGCTCGTTATGGCTTCTTGGTGGTCAGTTGTACAGCCGAGTTCTGGGCCCAACCAGTGTGACTTTTACTTAGAGACTTAAATAGTCCATAAGTGCTTGCACAATCTATTTCACCGCCTTCTCAGTAGACATCTGGGAAAGAAGTAGGATAAGAATAATCATTCTTATTTCATTATTTATTTATTTAAAGAAAATGCAATCTTGGAATTTCAGAGGTGTCCAAGGACAGCTGTCTCGGGCAGAGTAGAGCCTTGAACCCCAGTCTCTTTGGGGTGAGTCTAGATCCCTTAGCTCTGTGAGGTAACATATTTGGCCTCGTGATTTCCCCGAGCCCCTTCCAGCTGCCTCATCTGACCACAAATGCCTGCTCCGTTTTGCTTTTTTCAGTGGTTAGACTATAGGAAGGAATTTCTTCTCATTGAAGGTAGAGCAAATCGTGACTTGCTCTTATTTCCTTAACAAAAACCAGCATTTGCTTGGATATTTTACTTTTTAAAAAGAACTCTTTTAAAGACCTACTATTGCCTCATCTAAAGAATGGAAATTATTAAAAGGTAATGAATCTCCTTCCATCCATTGCTGTGATATTTATCAGAAATGTGTGTTTATGGAAACATTCCTTCTGTACTGTTTAAACCTACTACATTAATTTGCAAACTGAGTTTAACTTTTGTCAGATTTCCCTGAAACTCAGTTGATGAACAGGACTTAAATCTATTATATATTGACTCCAGCTTTGCCAGGCAGAAATGTTATTCTGTTAATAATGCAGCTCTATTAAGGATCATTGATGTTGGAAGTGAGATAACTTCTCAGTTTGAGTGGCTGTGTTCACACTCAGACAGGAGAACAGAAAGAGAAACTTGACGTTAGCCAGTTTCTTCTACCATGGGGATTCTAGTGAAAGAAAAAAATTGACTGAATTAAAACTGGCCTGTGGGCTTTATTTTTTATTTCCTGTAGCTAAAAGTGTATAAATTGAACTGCACTAAATAAAACACAATAATTTGTTCTCAAAATTAGCAAGTACACGTTCCACCCATAAAACCATTGCGCTGTGATGTGAGACTGGATTTCATTTCAGTGGTCTTGATTTATTGTTTGGTTTGTTTTATTTTGAGGGGGTGGGGATAAGACCTCTGCAGGACAAATCTATTAAAATGGTTGACAAGAACAGATTTGCAAAGGTTTATTAATCCTTAAAAAGTCCAAGTCAGTGAGTTGAGAATTTTTAAATGTTAGGAAGAATTTTAAAAAGGGCTTTTAAGATGTATATATGCAGTTTAAACCAAAATGTTTGATGAGAGCTGTGAGAGCTTCCTCTCTGTTTCACTCTCTCTGCAAGGTCATTCTCTGTGCACTTGTGTTTCATACTTCAAGGACAGGTTTCTTGTCACCCAGGTTGAGAACATGTGGATTAGCATATCTCGGCCAGTTTTGCAAGGGCCTAAGTGCTGTCCATATAGCCCCCCTTTCCCTATGTGCACTGACCCACCACAGCTGCGTGTGTTCTTGGAGAGTAGTGGGTATGTAGGGGCAGAACGGGAGGCATCTGAGTTGGCAGTGGGCGTCCACACCCTTGCACTGGTTTTACCTTTCTTTGGAAAGGCAGGGCACAGGCAAAAGCCAGGGAACGGCTCAAAAGAAATTTGTGGGGGGTTCATACAATCTTTATGAGTTGTGATTTCATTTCCTTTGGGTATATACACGGCAGAGGGATTTCTGGGTCATATGATAGCATTATTCACAATCGCTAACATATAGGAGTAACCTGAGGGACTACTGATAAATGAATGATTAAACACATACACCTACACATACACACACGCACGCACACGAGAGAGGCAGAGACAGAGACAAAGAGACAGAAAGAGCATTTGAGACAATATGGATAAATCCGGAGGAAACAATAAATCTAGTGAAATAATCCAGGCAGATTTTAAAAAAAGGCCTCACTATCTCTTTTATATGTAGAATCTTTAAAATAATTTTGTTTTGGTTTTGTTTGCATATCAGGGTTGGGGGAGTAAGGAGATGTAGGTCAAAGTGTGCACATTTACAGTTATGTAGGATGAAGCAGACTTTTTTTTTTTTTTTTGGTGCCGGGGATCGAACTCAGAGCCTTGTGCTTGCTGGGCAAGCACTCTAACCACTGAGCTAAATCCCCAGCCCCCGGATGAGGAAAACTAGAGCAATAATGTACAGCATTAGAAGTATTGTTAAGAATATTGTATCATAAAGAGCTAAGTATTTTAGATACTTTTACACACACACAGAAAGATAATCATGATATATTAAGTAGTTTAATTAGTTCATTTCATTGTATATCAAAAGATCATATTGTAGTCCTTAAAAAACACAATAAATTAAAAATTAAAATGTGCTAAGAGAGAGGAGAGAAAGTTGATAAATTGCTGGACACAAGCATAAAACTGTTTTGGAGATAGAGATCAACTAACTGCTTTGCCAACCATATAATTCAGTTAGGATTCTTGGTTCTAGTGATAACGCTACTGGCCCAAGGAAGAAAAAGAGTTTATTGGTGTATGTAATTGAAAAGTTCAGGAATAGATCACTTTCAGTTCTAAGGTTTTTCCAAGGACCCAACTTGATGTTATCGTCCCCCCTTCTATTGGTTCTCTTCTTTATCAATTGGTTTTATGACCAGATGCCAAGTAATAGCAGACAGCTGCCTGCAGTTCAAGTCCAATAGAAAGAATGGTATCATCTCTCCCAGCATGCCTAGCAACAAATATCGTTATATCTCGTTGCTTCTGCTGGGGTCACCTGACCATCCTTGAATGAATCAAGCGGCCCACAGGGATGAATGCATGGATTGGTCAGGTCTGAGTCATGGGCTCTTCTTTGCGTTCAGGAGAAGCATAAACCCTACCCAAGATCCTGAATTAGGAGGAAAGGATCAAGTGGTTTCCCAGAAGAAAAAAAGGGGGTTGAAAACTGGGTGCCAGAAACAACAAAAAGGAAGTTCTCTACAAAGCAGGGTAACAATGAGACAGAAAAGGGGAAAGCCGAGGAGATCAACACCATGGGAGGCAGCTGCTGTCACAGGTTGGGACATACAAGGCATTCCTTTGGGGATTCCCAGAAATAACAGAAACACTTTGAGAGGCTCTGTTTCTGGCAATTAAATGGATGAGAGACTTGGACCATTGTGCTTTGGGTATAAAAATGGTGTGCAGATTTTCCTTTTCAAACAAGGCCTACGGCAGTAGATTACACTTGGAATTCTAGAGAAGACAGATGTCACTTATAACAGAGTTGTATAAACTTATGCAATGAAATCCCCACAATGTTCTATTTAAACTCTTATTATGGTTTGTTTTAGTGAAGTTTTAAAAGGTTCATTCTGGTAGAAATACAAGTTCATCGACTGATTTGAGGGACTGGAGACAAATAAGTCTTTAAGGCAGTTATTACATTGAAATTTTCTGAGACAATCTCAACAATTAAAAAATGTGATTGTGTCATTCTCTTAACTTGCAATGAGTCTCTTGGGTATCTGTGCCTAGGCCTCTCCTCCTTATTCCTCGTGTGGTATATTTTGGTTTCCTCTATTTTTTAACCTCGCCAGGCATTGGTCAGTTTTGTTTGTCTTTTCAAAGAACCTATTTCCGTTTTACTAGTCATTTATATTTTTCCATTTAAATTTATAAAATTAACTAATTCCAGCTTTTATTTTTATACAATTTCTTTCCTAAATTTTTAATTGATTTTTGTTATTTTTCTATTTCCTTAATTGTATCTTTGGGTTCAGTTAACTCACTTTTTTCCTTTCCTTTTCCTTTTTTTTTCAGTCCTGGGGATTGAACCCAGGGCCTTCACACTGAACATAGCCCCAGTCTTTTTTTATTTTTAAATTTAAGACAGAATATCACTAATTTGCCCATTCTGGGTTTGAATTTTTAATCCTCCCACCTCAGCCCTGGAGAATGCTGGGAATACGGGCATGTGCCACCACATCTAGCTTTATTTTCTTGAATAATAGAACTATACATTTTCATTTGAATATAGCTTTAGCCACTACTCACAAATTTTTATAACAAATGTCACTTTGTGCTCATTTTTAGATAGTTTTACCTTTCAATTTGCTTTTTTGTTTGATTCAGAAATCGTTTAAAATTTTTCTTTTCATTGTCAAATGAGCATATTTTCTTGGTTATCTTTTTAAAATTATTTCTTGATTTAAGCCTTGTTTCATTATGCTGAGAGACTATGACGTGAGTTCACGTTTTGCATTTTTAGAGTTTAATTTGGCCAAATATTCTATCAACTTTTCGAAATGTGTAATGAACATAAAAGAAAAAACTAGATCTTTGTAACATACATTATAGAGTACATATGTCCACGTACATGAAAAAATCATATACCCATATACTAAATAGAACTTATTATAATCCTCCGCATTTTTCCTTTACTTTTGTCATAATCAATCTGTGGAAATATGAAAAAACTAAAGTCCTCCACCACAATTATGGTTTTATCAAAGTATTCTTATAGAAGTTAAAAGTTTGTGTATTGTTCATTTTGTTGATTTAAACAACTCCGAATATGCAGTTTTACCTGATTTCATGTTTTGGTCTCCACTGCCGCTTTATCTGACACTAACACCGCCATTCTTCCATTTGTATTGTTTGTATTGTGACAATAGAGCAATAGCCATCCTTTATTTTTAAACTTCATTTTTCTTTTTCTTTCTTTCTTTTTTTTTTTTTTTTGATATGTCTCTCATAAATAGTGCCCAGCTAAATTTTGGATTTTGTGGGAGGATTTGTCTCTCTAACCTAATTCGTGAGTCTTTGTCTCTTAATGAGAAAAGTAAATCATTTATGTTAATTGTGATATCTAATGGGTTTGCTCTGGTGCCTCCCATATTCTTTTCTATTTCCTTTTTAAATTCTTACTTATTTTTCTTCTTTTTTCTGACTTGAATATTTTTACCAGTGTTTTATTTTTATTTAGTATGAAAGTCTGTCATATATCTGATATTATTCCCAGATACATTAATATTTTTTAAAGTCATATTTAAACATATCTCTCTGCCAAAATTTAATAATAACTCTGCCCCGGCTCCTTTTCTCAAAAGGCACGACAACTGCAGCAAGCTTTTATTTCCTTTCTTAATTCCTACTCTTGATTCACACTCCACCCCAGTCTGACTATTGCTTCCTATATGGTACAGGATTCTAATTCTGAGCAATTATTAAATTTTTATTATAACACATTCCTTGATTTCTAGATATTCTTTCTTAACATTTGTATTTTAATTCATATTTCCATCATTTTGAGGTTATTTATAGTATTATAATATAAAAGGTGTGTATGCAGGTTCTGGAATCACCTGAGTTTAAAGCCTAGCTGTACGAGCATGAAGAAGTTATCCAGGAAAAGTAATTTTACACGTACAGATAGGTGGTGAGAAGTTAAAACTGGCAAGGCAGTGTTACCAACCTCTAGTCAGATTTAACTCTGAGCTTCATTGCAGTGCTGCATTTGGTCTCCCCTAATTCTTTTCTTTATCTGGTCCCTTGAGGTTGTTATTCTAATTTTATTTCCATTTGACTTGCACATTATATGAAATAATTCATTTAGAAAAAGTACAAGTGTCTCTGCATGTGTGGAATGTCTTTGTCTAGCCCTCCCAATATTTTGGTCAGGTGGCTATTTTGAAAATACAGTCATTTTCTTACGGATAAGAAAATCATGTCCTATCATTCTGTTCTCTGTGTAAGTAACTTGCTGTATTAGTTACTTTTCTAGAGTGAGTGGTTTGACAAGAGAGCAGATTTAATACAGGACAATTACAAATTACAGCATTCACACACACAAGCCAAATGCAGGAGGATGCAGAACATCTATCTATGCACTGGAGATCTGAAAGATCCAGTCAAGGGCTGGAAGCCCACAGCACTGTCCATGTACATCCGTGTCTGCACTAAAAGGCTGAAGAAGTCACTGTGAGAGCCAGGGTATGACACTCACAACAGAGATGAAGACCAGAGTGCCCCTGAAGAGAACAGCAGCCATCCTCAACAATAGCGAGGCCCTGAGTGCCTTCTTCAACGAGAACAGCCGAGTTCCTTCAGGGAAACCAGCTGCAACAGAGATTCTTCTGGGGAACAGCTGCCTCTCATCTTCTGCTTCCATTCTCTTTTATGTTGCATTGGCAACAAACTTCAGGTGGATCTCCTACACCCAGAACCACACCAACTCAGTTCAGCTGGACATTCCTGCTCAAGCTGACCACAATAAGCCCACCACATTTGTCTTCTCATTTTTAACTGATTTCAGAATCTTTACCCAGATGTGTCTCAGTATTTTCTATTTTCTTATTAAACCTGTAAGGTACTTAGCAAGTGCTTTTGTGCTTTTAATTTGAAAATGCACAGCCATTTTCTTTTTCTTCTTTTTTTTTTTTGCACAGCCATTTTCTATGTCAGAGAAATTTTTTTCTAAATTGTATTTGATTATTCTCAACTTGCACCTTTCGCTATTTCCAAATTATTATTTTCACGTCTGGTTTTGAGGGTTTACCTTCCACATCACTTATCTTTTTATTCATTATTACCATTTCTTTATATGTTTGCTCTACCTTGTGAGATAGTTTGTCTACTTAATCTTCCAAAACATTAGTTGAATACTCATGACAGCTCAATGTATTGTTCAACTTTCCTATCCTATTTTAATAATGACAAATTCAATTTTTATTTCAGAAACATTTATGTTCTTGAGTTGTCTCACTGCAACATCATCTTGTATCACTTCAAGTTTTCATTTAGTTTTCTGAGATCTTATGTTTCCATGAGTGACAAGAAAGTATTGCCCCCAAGTCCACAGAGAAGAATGTCCACAAGCCTTGCTCATTCCAAATCTGCTGCAGACCTTGAAGGCAGGCAGGACCCATCAGGTCAGCAGGCCCTTCCCGGGCTGCACATAGCAACCAGATAGGGCCAGATCCTGGGCTTATGCTGAATGCATCCTTGGCTCTGCTAGTTGGCCTCACTCAGGCAGTGAGAGGGAAGATAGTCTTTGTCCCCAGGACTCCAGAGACACACCACACCCTTCAGTCTTCCTCATCGCTGACCTATTTTGTCAGAAACATGCTTCAGGAAAGCAACCCTTCATTGGGCTGTCATATATATATATCTTCTCAAGAATCCAAAGTCTCAGTTGTATGTAGAGGCCCAGAGATTTCCAAGAACTCCAAAGACACTGATTAATGCTACATACACCTGTTGGAAAGGGAAGCATTTTTCTTCTTTTATACAGAAAAAGTAGAATGTTATTCCTTTCTCATTTGGAGGGAGGAAGGAAGAGAAGGAGAGAGAGGAATAGGGGAGAGATCTTCTTTGGTGCCCAAAGAGAGAACTCTGAAGACACAAGAATGACAAAATTTCCTACCTCTGCGTTTTCCCAATTGAATGTGGCAGACACTATTGTCTGCCAGTTCAATGGACAATCTTGTATCCTTACTCCTAGTTAGCCAAACTACAAAGTATGAATTATTAGTCTAAGCAAGTCATGGAAGCTCCATTCGTCTTTGCCAAAACATGCATTCCAGTCTCCCTTATAACGAGGAAGGGTTATAACAAGTCCCAGTCAAAGAGATCGAAGTATATGAATTTTGAAGGAATTCTCCTTCTTTTTGGAATGAGTGTATAAGTGACACCTGGTGCTATGGAAGTCATTTTGTAATCATGAAAACAGTGAGACAGTCATAGAAAGCCAACATAGTTAAGATCGTGGATCAGCTTCTGGTGGGAAGAATCAGGCCCCCAGTGGCAGAATTGAACATTTTATGTATGTTGGGTGATAATTTAGGTTCTAATGTCTTCTTAATCCACTATAGTTGAGTATTCTGTTGCAGCTGAAAGTATTCTGATACACTGACATGTTGGGTTAGTGTTCTGGGATTATGGAAAGGCATAAAATAAACACTATTTCGTTTTTAAAATAAGTACCAATATATTACAACATAGAATTCAAAACCCATGTGAATTTAAAAAGTAAAACAGGAGGCAGCAGAGTAAATTTTTGTTTGCAAGGACTCTCTTTGGCACAGGCCTTTAGATGATCTCCCCTCTGCCCTTAGAATTCTTGAGGAAAGAGTTTCAGAAAGAGGTTGGAAAAGCAAACCAATGTTCTCCCTTTAATAAAGATCAATAGTCAAGCAGATTATTGCTGCTGCTATTGCTGCTGTTGTTGCGCTGTTATTTTTCCATCAGTAACTGAAGAAGAACACTTTGTTGACAACTGCAAGACATTTGGATGCCAGATATACCATCCTGGGAAAGATCTGATTTTACCATTAAGATTCAGGGAGGATTTTAAATATATTTTTCAAATGAATTAAAGTTAAATGAGGCTGTGATTAATGACAGCTAGGGATTTGCGTTATTTATTATATTTTGAATTTTACCTCTGAGGTTGGCTGCTCTTTAAGTATTTTTCCCCAAAATGAAAAATAAACAAAATAAGAATGAATGCTACCTAATATTAGGTACTTATTATGTGCCAGGCACTGTGGTAAGCACTTCATAGGCATTCTTTCTTTGAGTCCTTCCAAGAATTGTAGAATAATCTCTCAGAATTATCGTTCTGCATGTAGGCAAACCACAGCTTAGCAGAGCTACAAAATTGGTCAGAGAAATTTTAATCTGCCAAGCGCACACTCAATGTAACACTATGCTATCTTCTAAAAAGGTAGTTTAATGCCACTCAGTCTATTGAACTTCGAGTTTAACATGGTAGTCTGGATCTTTTAACCAAGATATCTGTTTGATGGTGACATATTTGGAACTTCAGATTTAGTTTTTTTATTTCCTACATCTTTGAAACTGAATTGGCAGAATTAAACCAATTGATTATCAGCAGAATGTAGTATGAATTATTTCTTCATTATTAACCAGTGTGGTGTTTATCAGTAGTGACATGTGCACTTCCATTTTACTAGAGTCTTTAAAAAAACTAAATTCAACACAATTCTAAGGGTCCTTGAGCCATAGGTTAAATGAGAAACAAATGAAAGGGGGTAGTGGGACATCACAGATAAATTGGACGTAGTACGGTAGTTTTCTTCATAAGACAGTGTACATAGTCTCTGCCTTTTTTTCTATATTGACAAAAAATAATTCCAATTTTCACACTGTCACAGTGCAAATAGAAGTGAGACTTATGTCCCTTAATTTGCATAGCTGATTTCCTGTCCTTTTGACCATTCCATCATCTGTCTGACAGTTACAAAATTGTTTTTCTTTGGGACACCATTGGTATGTGCTTATGCTCCAAGAGGTCTCCAAATTAAAGTGTGGGTTTATTATATGACAGGCAGGGAACTTGATCCCAACTAGGACAATCAGACTCAGTCATCAGTAAATCAGGGTTCACTGATGTGAATGTCTGCAGCTCCAGTGTCAAAAGGCTCTGGATTGCTCTGGATTGCTCAGGGTGGCAGGTGCTCAGAAGACTGGTTTGAGTGAGTACTTTCATATCTTGGAGTTCAAAATCCTCTTCTGTCTTCAGTCCTGATGGACATTTTGTTAGAACGCCATGCATCTGCAAAGGGTGCCTGATGAAAAGCTAAATTTGGAGTAGTTTAAGGGTCTTTAGTTGTAAAATGGGGATAATGAAGGAAACCTGAATGACACTATCTTAAGGCCACTGTAGCTTCCTGCCTCATTTGATTACCCTTCTGCAGCACTAAGATCACATGACATGCCAACATCCCACTTCTTAGACAAGTTTCTCTGTCTATAGCTCCTGCTTCAAAGATGGCCCTAGATGGTCATCTTTTATACCATACAACTTCTCCAAGGCACAGCTGACTGGAACAAGGATGACTGGACCCAAGGAAGCCAAGCCCGAGCTTATTAAAGACACAAGACATGGCTTGAGCTAATCAAGATCTGCATTTGAGCTGAGTAGAAACAAAAAGTATCGCCTTCCTTCAGTGGGAACTGAAGTAGGAGGGAAGTCATAGGGGAGAGCAGGGCTTGACAAGATCCCAGAGAAATGCATCCCGAGTTAGATAAAGGAGATGATAATACAAAAAAGCAGGAGCTATAAGGAATGGAAAAGAGGTAAGCTCAGGGTGAGCAGAGGTTATTGAAAGACAGAAGAGAAGGAGACACGGAAAGAGACAGAAGCACTACTCTCTAAGACTAGTATTAAATTTTCCAATTTCCGTCCATGCCTTCTGTATCTTCACAATAAACTCCCCTTTTCTTAAGTGTTGGTTTCTTCCCTGAAATCCAAAGGGTCTGAATCATACAATGGAGAGATGGGAGAGATTATCCAGTCCAGATGCATCTTGGGAGTAAGTCCAGGTGAACACAGACACCATTCATGTCTGCGCTGTTTCCTCTGGGGCCACGGCTTCGTGGTCCACTCTTGCCCTGGAAGCTGTGCTGCCCAGAACCTTAGCCCTCCTAGGGGATGGGGGGCCGTGAGGATGTGTTCGCATGTGCATGTCTCTCCAACGTGTCTCAGAGTCTGGAATTGAAGCTGGGCTCTCTTTGTGTGACCTCATCCGTCATATGAGGATGGTTATTACTAAGAACTGACCCTTCAGAAAGACACTTCCAGCAACCTAAAATGAAGATGCTGAGCAGACAAGAGTCTCTGGAATTCCAGATCTCTCAGGAGAAACTCAGTTTGCTTGAGTGGGAACCCTCTGAACTGCTGTGACTAATTTCATGAATAAAGCCCCAGAGACACGCCTGTATTCATGGCTGAGGGGAGTATCTGCTCACTGAAATAGCATCTGTCACACTGGAGCTCCCTGCTTTGACAAGGAGGAGAGGACAAGGGAAACCATCTAGATGGCTTTAGCTATTTTATCTATATAGTATAAGTGCTATATTTCCTGGAAAGAGGCTGTGATTTAAGAAAACAGTTTTAACTTGTTCTTTCAATTTCCTGGCTGCTATGATATCCAAACCACATTTCAATATTTCTGGGTCTTGTCTGATGAAGGAGAAGTATGTAGAGATAGAAGTGGGGAGGGGAGAGGAGGGGGAATGTGGTGAAGACAAAATAATGAAACTGGAAGGAATTTCAACATTAAGCCACTCCCTCCTTCCCATCTCATGTCACCAAAACCACTTTAATCAAGAAGCGCTGACCTTATCCATGATCTAGTTGAAGCAGTTGGTTGCCCTTCTTTCAAATCTTTTTCATCGCTGTCTAAAGTTTCCTAAGTTAAAGTCATTGTCTTTTGATCTTCACATAAACTTACCAAATAACATTTCTCTGGGGAAGTAGGGGATTGCTGAGCACAGTGAGATTCCTGGGCATCTATGTGAACAATAGGGGAAAACAAAACAAAACTTTGTTATTTCTATTGCATCACAAACCTGTGGTTTGTGAAATTCATCATGTTACTTCATTTCTTCTCCCATAACAACCCAAAAGCTACATATTTTTCTTATGCCCATCTTCAAATGAGAAAACCAAGACTTTAAGAAATGCTATGACTCTTCCATGGTCTAGATGTAAGAGGCAGAGACCAGACATGATGGAGACCCTTGGGTTAAGTGTTTTTTTTTTTTTCCTCCTACCATGGTAGAATCTCCATCAAACTGAAGATATTCACAAACTGTTTTAGATTTGCCTTTTAGTCAATGGCCAGCAGCCAAGGGGTACAAGGACAATAGCAGATAATGGGCCCTTCCATCCTATGAGTAGAGCAAGTCCTCTCCATGAGGCGAGCCCCCAGGAGACCACATTCCTTCCAGATGGGCCGTGGCTGGCCTGCCCTGGTGAGAGATGGCATGTGCTGTCTGTCTCCAAGACATAAAGTTTTGCAGGAAGTTAACCTCTCCATTCTCTGCCTTCTCATTTTCTACTCAAAGGGATTCCCTTTTACAGTGTAATCTGGCCCAAAATATGCTGTTGATTTAATAATTATTTGTATTGGTTATCTGTTACTATACAACAAATATCCCCAAACTTTAGCAGTTTAAAACAATAAACATCAATGATCCCGGTTTATGTGAGTCAGATATCAAAGAGTAGCTGACACTGGAGCTGTGGCTCAGAGTTCAGCGACCACAGCCACTTGAAGAGTCCTGATACGGCTGGAGCCCCGCTTCAGAAAGCGTCCCTTACCTGGTTGTTGGTACAAAGCCTCGGTCCCTCGCCACATGGACCTCCCTGAAGGGCTGCTCAAGTACCCTACGACAGTTCTGGCTTCCGCCTGAGAAAGCAATCCTAGAGAGAGAGCGAGGGCGAAGCCATTATGCCTTTTATGTTTTAGTGGAGGAAGTTTTTACTGTCATTTCTGGCTACTCCATTCACTAGAAGCCAGTCACCCAGTACAGCTTATATTTAAAATAGAGAACCAGGGCTCCCCTTGAAGGGAAGAGGCTCATAGTATCGGTGGGTGTTCAGAAACACTATATATACTCCTGGAGCACCAGGAATTGCAAAGATATTCAAGAAAAGTGTGACTGCAACCACTTTCAGTGAATGACAACAGAAGGATGGTTTCTCTCATCATGCACTTACTTAGAAGTGGATCATAGCATTGCTCTAATGAGCACTGAAAGGGAGTCTGAGAAGCACATGGACCCGACACACCAGGCAGGTAAGCACAGCACACTGCATACAGCGCTCTGCTGCCTGTGGCCGGGAGGCGTTGTGCAGTGTCTGTCTACCCAGTATCGTCAGAGGGGCTCACTTGTATTAACTCACTTAATCCTCACTGTATCGTGAGACAATATACTGGCGTGGTCCCCATCTTACCTGCAAGGGCAACTAGTGCAGGGTACAGCTGGGATGAAAGAGACATGAACAGAGTGCTGTGGGGAGCCCCTTCCTACCTGGACAGTAGTGAGTGTCATGAAATCATGCTGAGACATGAGATATTTGAGCTGGGCTGTAAAGCACCATTAGGAGTTCGTTAAGCAGACAAGGTAGAAGGGCTGTGAGGACGCAGTATGGGCAGGGCATTGTGAACACCATGGATAGGATGTGTAGAGCTGCTGGAATTTCCCCACAGGCCTCTCATGTGTTCTGGGAGATGTGGACAGTTTCCTGGAGTTTTCACATCTGAGTTTTGTACAAGTCACACCCACAATCTGGTTGTGGCCCATTTCCAGATGGAAATTCCTTGCACCAAGTAGACCTTAGAGGAACGGCGGTAGATACGACAGAAAGTGGAAAATATCTGCATCTTGCCTGTGCCTTGCCAGCTGCATTGTTCAGGGAAGACTGGGAAAGAGGCAACCCTGAGATTTCATGTGCCGTGCGGTGTGGTTTGCTTTCTCTGATGCCAGTGACCACCTCTGGCCTGCTGTCCCACTGGCGTGGCCACTCTTAAGCTGGATAAGCTCCATCTACTTGGTTGGGGGTAAATGGGAGTCATTCTGTCTCCCATTTAGACTGCCTAGGTAAGCAAGGTTGTGATGGTTAATTGAATGTTTTACTAAAATAAGCATTACTGTAGAGGTCATCCATTCATTACCAATTTTCAAATAATTAGAATCCAATGAATCACCACTTTGTTCTAAAAATAACTTTGTACATGGATTAATATTTCTGTGAAGATTCAGAAACTACTGCAGTTTAGGGGGAGAGGGCACGGAGTGTGTTAAAATCCACATTCTGAAGGCAGGTTAAACACATGCGTTTAGGAAGGAAAAGGAGAGCCACAGAAGATTTCCTGTGGAAACTCCAGCCCACTCGTGGATGGGGGAGTGAATGTGGATGTCAGCCTGCGAAGATGCACAACCCCTAGGTCTTTCCTGGAATGGGCCAGCTTTCGGAGCCCCACAGGGCCAGGTTAGCGGATGGATGCCATCACAGAGTGTCTCCAGCCTCCTCCGATGCGCGGCTAGGACAGCATCTGATGAAAACCACCCGGCTAATCGAAACCAGCTTGGGAGTGGGGTCAGAGTGCAGCCGTCAGGGCCACTGAAGCCGCACATGACTGTGAAGCCTCGCTGGGAATGCATCGGGTTGAAAAAGTTGTATTTATCAGAAAAGCACATATAGCATAGTGGGAACGTTTAAAAGAAATATTCCCCGCTTCCAAGGAGGGCAGGTCTGGTCTGATTCAGAGCTTTTGTTTCTGAATGAAGGCTGCAGACTCGGGGCAGAACGGAGTTGTTCCAAGGGCTCAGGAGAAGCCTATCACTTTTACCAGCTGTCTTCCTCCTCCCTCCCCATTCCACCGCAAAAATACGGGGCAGACACGTAAAGAAAGTCAGGTTGGAGAGATGCTAAATTATTACGCTTCCCAATAAGACCATCAAGTCTTGGTCTAGCTTTATTCCTAATGTATGGATTATTTCAGGCTCATTGGTCAACTCAGTCTGTGACTCTAAACATACTACTTTCTTCCATTTCACTGTTGCTTACACTTCCATGAGGACATGAGAGAGATTAAAAAGAAGGAAATTTAGAACAGTCAGTGTTTTACTTTTGGACAATTTTAATTTTTAAAAGGACAAAAACAATAAAGAGATTGGGAATCGATGTTTAAGATGAAACTTAAAAGTTGCCTGTGTCTAGCTTTAAAAATAATAGATACTAAGGAGAGCTTAAAGATTAGTCAAGAAACTCTGCAGATGAGAAGCCTGCAGTCTAAATGGATTTACACCAGGTCATATCCGTGACACGTACATATCATAATATTTAAAAAGAGATTATCATTGAGGCATAGGAAGAAGACTCCCTAGACTGACAGAGCACGGAACGTGTCTGTAGGGTCATCATTTCTTTGCACCCTCTCCTATCTACCTAAGGAGAGACAGGGGACGAGGCTTCCAGGATTATTCATGAAAATAACACACCAAGCCAGATTATGTATTTTCTGATAAATATTTATATAGTAATTATATACTGACCCATTTTGAAGACTGTAACAAAACCATGAGGTGGGGACTGTTGTCACTCCCATTTTGCAGATGGGGAAACCAAGACACGCTGCTAGCACATGACGGAATTGAGGCACACCCAGAACATCTGACTTACAATGTACATTGTTAACACTAAGCCTGCCTGGTCTCTGAGTCTTGTTCTTTAAGTGTTTCCATTATAATCCCTGCATCTGCCTAATTCACGAGCATATCGAGATCTGAGTGGCTGAGAGCACAGAGCCTGCTGGTTGGGAAGAAGTCTCTGGACGGACCCTTAGGACAGAAAAACAGAGCCCCATAAAGACACCCAGAGATTTTCTGAGTTTCATAAAAGCATCAGCTTTGTCAGGAGCAGAGGGAAGGAGGCAGGTGAGTGCGAGGCTGAGGGTGTAGGCTGCAGTCCATAGGTGATTGCACTACAACGTGTGCACTACAACTTCTGTGCCCGTGAGGTTCTGGTTGTGTGCGCCTGTGTGTGAAAGTGCTTATGCATTTATTTTTTATGCCTACTCTGTGCATGTGTATGTGTTTACATGTACCCAGGCTTACTAACATACGTGGAAGGCGCTAGAATAAACTTCTAATGTGACCTAGTCTCTGCAGGCTTAATGTGTTAAAATCCATATCCAAGAATTCTAAAACCAACATTTTTTTCCCTGAAAGGGCCGCGATTTGCTCAGCAGTGCATGCGATGAGCAGTACACCTGGCATTTTCCTCAATTAAGCTGAGGTGCTGTGTGAGGGGCCACATAGTCCCTTGGTATTCGAGGTAGAGGTGGTGTTCTAGCCACAGCCCATCCCTGGGAGTGGCCAGGAACCACCCTTGGTTATAAACATTAACCCGTGGAGCTCTGGAGCAGGGACCTGGGGGTGCTGTCCCCCGAAGCTTCCATTTTACCGAACCCTTAAAAATGTAAGACCCCACCCAAGGCCAGTCCTGCTGTCCCCCAGACACATTGTTCAGGCAAGTGCTTTTCAGGGTGCTGCCTTCAAGCAGCAGGGAGAGGGCGCCGCTAGTGTTACTGGGGTGCTGGGGCTGCAGCGTTAGCACAGGCATCTGTTGGCTTGTGGAAGTGCCGGGCAAGGATTTTTCTGTAGCAAGGTGAGGGCTGGAGCGACTCTGCTGAGGAAGCGAAGAGCAACGGGTGGAGAGAGGGTCCCTAGATCCGCTAGGCTACCGGCTTTGTGCAGAATCTCTGCTGCCGGGAGGACGAGAAGGCTCGGCAGAGGGCGCTCACGGCGCTGAGCAGGCAGGCGGGGATGCTCGGGAAGGCCGAAGGGGGATCGATGCGCTGTCCCCCTCCTTGGCCTCCCTCCTTCTCAACTAACTCTTCCCCGTCCTGCCTCCTCCTCTCTCCCTCCCTTCCCTGAAAGAAAGACTTCTCTCAGTCTTTCTTTCAGTCTCTAACCCCCACCCCCTCCCCAATTCAAGCAGGTCACCCCAGGGAGCCTCCAGTCTAGTAACTGAGTGTTAATTATGTCTGAGTGGATTCTAGAGAAAAAGAAAACCATATACTGTATCAGCAGAGAAATGGTTTCACTATGAGGAAACTAATGATGCTTTTATCAGGAACAATATAAAGATTGCTTTTTTACTAGTGTGCGTCCCACAGGGTTCAGAACTATGAGATATTTCTGTATCTGGCTTTAGGTTCCTCTGAGCTTTTACATAATCAAATCAATATAGCCATGATTCACCCTCTGGCAACAACTGCTCCCTGCAAGTTTGCTGTTGCTTCTTTAGTGGCTAAAGAGAAAATAAATAAATATATAGAAAAGAACTTATTATGAATCCGTAAACATTGATTTGTTCAGTTTTCAGTCTTCCTTTTTAATTGCTCTGCGTATGCATGTACACACGCACACACATGTGCGCTCGTGCACAAAGAGCGTGTAAGTTCATGGTCCGTCTGAAAACAAGGTGGCTGAGCGGTGTCCAAGGGTTGGCCATCGTCCGTTTGGAGGAGACTGGTTTCCTTGTTCAGAGAGAGCAAAACCAGACTCGGAGGCTTGCCTCTTCTCCAGTGTTCTTTTCATATATTTTATTCATTTTCTTTCCCATCCTTGTGAATTCCCTACGTTCCGTTCCGGGCATGGTTTTGGTTCTTGCTTTTCTTTTGTGTTATCTGTGTTTCTATCAGGAATTTCCCTCCCCTCCCCTGCAGAAACGATCTGCCTTGGACCTGTGTCTGTCCCCGGGGCTGTCATGAGGCCTCAGCCTTTCTCCCCTCACCCTGTGGACAGCTGGTCCGAACCCCAAAGAGAACAAAGCATGGGAGCGGGAAGGAGAGAGGAGCACACGAAGTGAAAGCAGATCTCTCGGGGGACACATCCTCCCTTCTGAGGCTTAGCCCCAAAGTTTACATTTCACCAAAGGACAGCAACATGAAGGAGTCCTGATGTCTTTCAGAGCACATCCAGCTTGCCACTCCTATCTCTGCCCCTTTTTTTTTTCTTAAAGTAAATAAACAAAGGCATCTTTCAGACTAAATTGTGGGGGAGGCCTCAGTGTCACACCTCTGTGTCATCTGCTTTTCATAGACAAACTGGATGCCCCCAAAATCAAGCTTTGCCGGTGTCACTTACTGCTTGGAACCATCAAAGCTAACTGATAGAATAAGTATGTTCAGCTGGGTTTGGGGAACTAAAGACGAGGCCTTCCCGGCAGTCTGCTGATCGTGGGGAGGGCAAGGATTGTTTTGGATTTTCGACTCTAGTCCTCAACTTAGAGGCCTTGTTCATGGATATGCTTCATTTTGCCTCCCCCCCCAGAAGAAGAAAAGCATTCGAAGCAATAACAGAGACAAGGGAGGAAAGAAATCCACTTAGGTAATCAGGTGCACTGAGCCCCAGGGATGACAGTACCACAAAAACGAAACAGCTCCCCAATTCTGAGGGAGTTTCCTGAGCGGCATGTTTCCCTGATGTTTACCCCTCTCGAGAAGATTCTGAGAAGAGAATTCTGCAAGGATCTCCCTTCTTGGGGAAACATCTCTCCCCGAACAGCATCCTCTCACAGTGTTCTTGGTCCTGTTTCCAGGCATCTGTGCGCACAGGATCCAGCTGTGGTTTCAGGGAAGGGAAGGGACTTTCAGACAGCCTCGGGTATCTTGCCACCAGCAACGCAGCATATTAGCAAATACAGAGTCCCAACAGCAACACTTTTTAGAATATCTACTGTGTACCAAAGACTGCAAGGAGCTCTGTGTATTGTTGCCATAATTTAACTATAGCCCTTGAGACAGTACAGCAAAGAAAGTCTTAGTAGTCCCATTTCACAGAAAATGAATTGAGTCTCCAATAGTTAAAAGTGCATTACTCAAGGACATACAACTGGTACATGGTTAAGGACACAACATTTGGATTTTGATCTCCAAGTCTCTGTTCTTCCTGCCTGTTCGTATCACAGCAAGTACAGAAAACATGCCAATGTGACCTTGAGGGGACTCCTGAACAAACATGAAAAATTATATCATTATGCACTTTATTAAATCAAATGTCCAAAACTGAATTGTTATAACATTAATTTCACTACTTTGTGTTTATTATTCTTAGAGAAGGAATATTTGGGGGGCTTAAAAGAAAGGGCTATTTTTTTTTTGGCTTAAAAGAATGTAAAACAAATGTAAATCAAGTAAGTAAAATATATCAAGGTGGTATAGAAGGCAGATCCATTAAGACCCATGAGGAGACAATGACTGGACGGTAAGAATGTTAATAGCTGCCGACAGTTTTGTGCTGAGGATTCTGAGGTCCCATGTGTTATCTATAGTGAAGTGTGTCCTGGAGTACTGGGCGGGGTTGAGGGGTGTGGGGAAGAACAGCAACCTGGGAGATCTCCTTGCCGTCTTTGATCAAGTGCCACAAGATCTTTTTTCAGAGCTGAAAGGCCAAGAAATTAACGGAGCTATTCAAATGGTTCCACTCAGTGATTCTACAACTAATTGTCTCTTCCTAACAGGTTCAAACATTTGCTTGTGGTTCTCAGTCAATATATTTTGTTTTGGATGGAGAGAGAGTCATGATTATGCATAATTTCACCCTGTTTAGATAATTTCCAGTGGAAAAGCAGACCTGAATTATAACCCTGCCTTAATCCATGTGTGATGAGAGGAAATAAGTGTATTCTTTTTAATCTTTGAAATTTCTTCCTCCACAGTGCTGTTGAGATAAATGACATAAAATACTAACTATGATTCGCAAAGAAAAGTTCACTAAATAGTACCTAATAGTCTATGATTCCATTATTCATATAACAGATACTTGTCAAAGCCTTCTAGGCACATCATCCTTTAACCAGGAAGGTTTTTACTACAACAGAAACAACAGGCAGTTCATTTCCACACTCACTTGGAACCTTCGTGGACACCATTGCTTTGGCACACAGCCCTCCATCCCCACCAACACACAGGCGTGCACACCCTGACCACACACTCTCAGACCAGAAAAATCAGAAAATACACTAAGAAAAATCTAATAATACTTACTCGAGGTTTTTAAACTCCTTGGGGGTAGATAGATACAAGGCAGTAAACCAGGATAGGGAAAGAAAAACAGTTAAAAAAAAAAAACTAATAAAAAATTCCCATAGGAAGGAAATGGAAACCCCCCACTCCCAAAATGGAGCTAAATTGTGCGGTTGCTGTTAGTCGCTTTCCTGGAAAGGAGGCCAGAAGCTGAGAGCGTGGAGCACTTAGACTGGAATTGTTTTCTAAACAGATTTTCTTAGCATGTATTTTTCACATATTTAAACCTTTCTCAAAACACCCTGGCCAAAAGCAGTAAAAACTCTGTACTATTAAACTTAAATTAGGGGCCTGTGTCGGCTGAGGGACCCAGCTGGGTTTCTTCTGGCAACTGGGAAAAGGAGAGAAGAAAGAGACACCGCCTCACAGTGCCCTCAGGTGCTCGCTGGGCGCACTTTGGGGAATGCTCAGCTGAGCTTGGCTCCCGGCTAATGACAGGGGGCCAGGGGTAAGGAGCAGGGACAGAAATTTTTTAAAAATAATGAAGGGACATATGTATGTTAAGAAGTGGAAAAAAATACATCTGCGTGTTTTCAGACCAGAAAGTGAGGTTCTGATTACAGCTTCATTTTGTGCTCCCAGTTTAAAAGGGAAGGGGTCTTTGAGGACTTGGCAGGGGGTGCTTGGAGGTAGGGCATAAAGAGGATGGAAGTGGCCCAAGTTTTATTCAGAACAGTAGGTTTTAGCTAAAGGCAAGCTGGGCACAACAGATATGTTCACAAGTCATCACCAATTGTGGCCAAAGAAAAGTCACTTGCATCCTGTGATTTTCCATGGTCTTTGGGGACCAAATGCAAAGCTTCAAGGCTTCACCTTTTTCTCAGAACACAAACTCCGGGTGCAGAATAAAGGCTGAGTGGCACGTGGCGTCACCTCCCATTATGAGAGTCCATCACAGCCTGACTAGGCCAGAAGGCACCTGAGGAAAGTTCTGTATTCAGAGCTGAGTGGGTTTATTGATCTCATTGGAAAATGGGCATTTCAGCTTTTCTCCAAGGAATCAGCCTAGACGTGTCAGCAAAGAGTCCCTTTGGACACATCGACCCGAGCTGAAAAATGTACTTACAACATTTCATGTCTGCGGATTCCGTGCTGCTGGCTGTATCATCTGATGGTCCATCCAGGAAGAAAGGGAAAGGGTATGTGTGGGGGGATGACAATTACTTCTCCCTGTGGGCTGCCCTGGCCTGTGGCTGCATCGGCCAGCCTCACAGAGCGCAGTTACAGGAGCTGTCAGGGGCCCCTGGCGCCTTGGCACAAAGATTGTTACAGTTGGGAAGGGCCTTGGGCTCACAGATGTTTTGCAGCAATGGGTGGAACATAAAAACCGTCTGCTGGTGCCACCCAGCCTTGCAGCTGGAATCTGAGCTCGGGCTGCTAGGACATGACCAAAGGAAACAAATGTTTGACCAGACATCTGAGAACATCTGTTTTGTTTTGCTTGTGTGGATGTAGCCTGCCTGGCCTGAGGTGTCTGCTTTTGGCCCAGATGCAAAATGGAGGCCTTTTGCAAACACAGCCAAGCCAAATGGGCAAAGCCTACCTAGGTAACTCTGCTGGTCCCTACTTGAATCCTTCAGTGTGGTGGGTTTTTTCGTGTTCTATGAAAAATCAGAACTTCCAGTGGATGATGGGAGGGGACAAAAGCAGAACGGTCCGGGGTTTGAACATTCTGGGTTTTGAACACTTATTTTAATGTACAAAGGACTTTAAATCATTGCCGCTTAGATCATTCCGCAGCCACCCCCTTCTTCCTTGCCCAGGACAGGAAAGGTGATACTGAGGGAAAAGGTGTCTAATGGACCTGTCTTAGAACAACCTGGAGGGAAAAGGAAAAAGAGGAAAAGAAAAGAAAGTGAAAAAAGAAAAAAAAAAAAAAGAAGCAATTACATCCCAGTGATGTTTCCATGGGCTTTTTAAGAATGTCCAGGCTCCCATCCAGTGGTGGCTGCCGTCTGTCGGTGGCAGAAATGATGCCTGGTTTATTCTTAGTAAAGTGCTTAGGGAGTCCGAGCCTGAGAGACTTTGCAATGGAAAAACAACAAAACAAAACAAAACAAAACGAAGCTCGCTCCTCTAGCCTTCTAGAGATATTCAAAGCTGGATAGAGAAAGTGGATGGAGCTGGGGACAGAGACATCGTTGCATTGTAAATGCCCCCAACCCCACTTCCGGCCCCCAAATCATGATTGTTTTATGTGGTTCTTTTTCCCTTTGGTGAGGAAAATGGGATGTGGTGTCAATTACTGGGAAAAATATACAAAGTTCTAATGGCTAATCTATTCTTCTAAGTATGAGGAGGGCTACTACACCTAAGAGACTCAATCTAATTGTATAATAAAACTCGAATCATTTCCAGCCGGCTCGGACATGCTGGTCTGTTAGAGAAGGCTCCGACTGCTGCCGCTGCCGCCCTGGGCAGGAGAGCAGTGATCTGACCCTGGAAATTGCTTGTGGGCAGAATCTGAGGAGGATCTGAAGGGAGCCTGGAATATGGCTGTGGGGAGCAATGAGGACCGTAAAGACACTGTGCTGTAAATAGTACCTTCTGGTTTTATGTGTATCTGTGATGGCAGTTGTTTTCTCAGCTAGAAAGACTATGTCAAGAGCCTAACCTTGGAAGGAAACCCACAGTACTGCTCCCTGCTGTCCTCCCCCTTCTTTCCTGGACTCATCACCTGTAGATTGTCACTTTTAAAACTAACAGTGGCAAGCATTTTCACAGTATCTATTTTGTTTAATTCTATCCTCCGAACAACCATCACAGGAAAATGCAGTTATCATTTTATAGATGAAAAGTCCAAGAGAAGCTAAGTTGTCCAAAGCCCCATTGCTAGAAAAAGATGGCAAACAGGCTCACACCCAGGCTCTTATTTACTCTGTTTTCTGCTCTGCCAGAGTTGTCCTGTTAAGGTGCCAGCAGTTCTTTGCAAAGCCCCTCTCTTACACTGTGGTCTTGGTGTCGGGGCATGGTGGGGACCAGAAGCTTGAGAGGAAGCGTGTGCAGGGAGAGGCTGGTGGCATCACGTATCCTAAAATTAGATCTCTCCTTTCAACTCTTCCTGATTTTATCTAAAAACATGAAAAGGCTTGCAACCCCCTTGCATGTAAACCCAATGACAGCTTCTAACGCCACCACAAAAGGCAAAGCCTCTGTTTATTTAAGCATTGGGAATTTTTTTTAAAAAGAAAAATATATCTGGGAGTAGAAGTCACTGGGTTATAAATGAGCTCTCACCCCACCAAAGAAAAAAATAATAATTATAATAAAAATAATGGCACCATATTCTCTGATAAACCAGTGCCAGAAAAGCTCTTGGGGATCAAGTTTTGTCAGTCCCCAGCTTTTACCAATTTAAATTCTTGGCAGAGTATTAAAAAAAATATAAGGTATTTGAAACTCCAGTCCCTCAGGTACTAAATCTAGTATTTCCTGGCAATAGATGAATGTTGCTGGAGTGAAAACCTAGCACCACAGGGCCGTATCTCCTTGGCTGTTCGTATTTATACTTAACAGACAAATATGTCATTCTTTCAGGATCCCTTTACAGGGCCAATTTTTTTTCCTCACATGTTGCCCACCCCTTTCTGATAAAAATGAAAGCTGTCCAAGCCTGGGACACAGACTTTGAGTTAGCACAACATTTTTTGGTACCAGAAATCATGCTTCCTCAAAGCCACCCACTTTCCTAAGCCACAAGTAAATGAAGAGGTAAGAATGGGACTCAAGAGCCACAAGACTCCGGAGATGGTGAGCAAGTGCAGGCTCAGTAAAGCCTGGTAACTTTCATTCCTTGGGCACTTCACACTTCCTTGCTTTTTCTAGAGTAACTGTGATCCACTGAGATTTGGAGCTTGGTAGTCCTGCAGATAGTTTTGCCAGAACTTGGCTTGGCAAAAGCTGTTCAACTCTTTCTGCACAGTTAGCAAAAGGATCCCTTTTAGTATCAATGGCTACACTCCCTTTGTGGAGTGTGGACATTTTCTATCCTTGGCTCCTGCAATTTTGCTCCATCACAGAGCTCTCTAGTCTCCTTCCAGACTATCTTTTCTACTCTACCGCTTTTAATGGAGTTTCTTCTTTTTTTTTTTTTCCTCTCCCCTAACCTGTGCTAGTGGATACTAGTCCAGCCTGGAACTATCTCAAATGCTTTTCTTCCTCGTGTCTGTAGACCACATTTTGGCCTTCAACACGTAAGAGAAGAGGACACACATTCATTGAACATGTACTATGTTTTGGACACTGTCCTTGGTCAACATTAATCTTGGATAATAGACCTTATAGCCCCTCAGAGAAAGGAACTGTGTTAATCTTTTAATTACTTTGAACCCCCGAGAAGCATTGCATAAGATATTGCCATGTGACACTTCTACTTCTTTGTCCAATCTAGAGTTTTATATTTTTGCAAGTGGAAAATACATCCTTTAACTTTCAGAAAAATGAGTTCAGTTAAAGTATTAAGATAACTCGACCCTCTGTACTTCATAAACTATTTATATAGTAACCTGAGGGACACAGGGATGTCTCAGCAGGAATGGAAAATAACTGGGGTGAGGACTTTCAGTAAGTTGCCACAGGAACTCTCCACATCTCCCGTGAGTACCACTTAAGATTTAGCCCACATGGCAGGCTTTCATTGGCCCAGGCTGCTGAGATGCTGCTCAACTGACTGAGCAATCTGAGAACCACAGCATCTTCATGCAACAGCCAAGAGATTTACTTGCCTTTTTATTCTCCTGCTCCCCAAATAAGGCAGCTGCTCTCCACCGTTTCTTGCTGTCTGCCCTTGCTCTCCACCCTTTCTATTCTCTGCCTAGAGTTTCTTGTCTATTCTCACAATCTCAGCCACAATTTTTATGCTAATCTCCATACCCCGTGCAACCTCTCTACAAGGTTTCAGCCCTATGTGCCCAGCTCCCGCCTGTGGGATGTTTAAACATGATGGCCCCACCTCACACTGAACATGCCTCCCATAAACTTGTTCCCTTCCAGAAGGCCACGTTTCCCAGAGAGTCACATATAAAAATACTAGAACAATTCTCATTCTCTCATTTTTCTTATTACTAAAAATTCTTGTTATTTATTAATAATAATAGGTTCCTTTCACTGGACTCTGCCTATGTGCCATGTGCTTTCCTTCATTTGGGTTCAGAGTCTTCTAGAGTTCTTGTCACAATTTTATCATGTATATATTATTATTATTTCCAATAAAAACTGGGAAATGATAGGAATGTGGACCCACAAAAGGTGGGTTTTACTTCAGAACATGGTATGTTCTCCAGAGTCCACACACACAACCCCTCCAGTCTCTATGGCAATCAGGCAGAGTCTGATCAGTTCTTCCTAAGAAATGTGTCCTGGAATCATCAGCCCCGTGTGTCTGATTATTTCCTATGGCATCAAATGTCTTCATCTGCATTTCTCTGTGGTTAGGAGGTAGAAGAGACTCAGTAAATACTGCTGAAGCAGACAAGGATGCAAAGAGGACCCAAGACATAAAGAGCAGCATTTCTACATCTTCCTTCTCAGACTCAGTCCCGACTAGACAAGGCATCTCTGCTGGGTTACAGGGTTCTTGGTCTTTTCCTTTGTAAGGCTCCCAAATCCCACACGCCAAGGTACAGTGATTGTCTGCGTGGCTGGTGGCTAGCTTTGAGATAAACAAGCATGTCTTGTGCACCCCTGTGTCCCGGGTCCCGGCACAGTCTGTGCCATATACTAGACCCTAATATTTATTCAAAGAATAAATGGATGAACAACAGAATGTTCTTATACAGAATTAATGTAGAGGTCATCCCATCAAAAATATTAATTAAAATCTCACTGTGCCTACATCTTCCCATCTGCTGAAAGGGAAACTCCATTAAGACACTATTTCCTTTGGGTCTTCGCTTTTACCCCAGGATGATTAGAAGGGGGGCAGGGTCTAAGAACACAGTCAAATCACTTTGGATTTGAGTCTTCTCCTTCACTTGGGCAAGCTATTTAATCTCTCTCCCCCCATTTTCTCTATAAGATGGGGATTATATGGGGACTGGGAGGAATAAATACAAAAGTTTACATAAAACTCAGCACAGAGCCTGGTGTATGGTGAGCCAATAAATGGTAGAAGCCATTGTTGTTGCTGCTGCTGTTAGCAATGAGTTTCTTCTAAGCTCAAAGTGCTTGCGGTCAGTGGAGGAGGCAGCAGCTCAGCACTCTCATCGTCAGACGGAGCCTCACACACTTGCTCAGACACAAGCACTCCAGCAACCTAAACTGACTTCAGATCCTTCCAGGGACACGTTCAGTGTTCAACATGAAAAGGAAATGATTGTGACTCTATTTGACATGCGCCCTTAAGACCCTCGTTGGAATTCTGGCTCCCAACTTGCAAGCCATGTGATCCTACTGATCCCTATTCTTTCCCTGTTCTTTCTGGGTGCTGTTTCCACACTGATGAAGTATGGCTAATGATGCATATTTCGTAGGGCTGCTGTGAAGATTAAATTAAATATCATTCATGAAAATGCCTTTTAAAAGCTGGATGTATGATATATATTATGCACCTCCATATCCTACACCCTTTCTCCTCCCCACACCCTACCTGCACCTTCCCCAGGTTCCGGCATATTCAGACTGAAGCAGCTCACGCTTGGGCTGGAATTTTACCCTCCCTCTGTACATAATGCCAAGCACTGCCCAAATGCCCTTCTGAGTTTTTGAATTGCACAAAAGATAAAGAAGGCAAGAAATAGCCATAGAGAGTTAAATTGTCGCCTACCACTGAGTATGTGTAGACGCTTTACTTCTTAAATGAAGTTTGCACTGCTCACCAAAGTGCTTGTTTTAACAGGTTCTTTTTCAGGACATCCAATAGGGGCTGAATTTTGCAACCTGGTTGGCACAGGCCAACAAAAAGGAAGCATGATAAGGGGCAGGAAATAGAGGACAAGGGGACCACAGACCCCTGGATTCTAGATGGCAGCATCTACGATAATAAGAACAGATTTAGGCACATGTCACAAACAACAGTAACAATAACGATAATGTCACAAACAACCTCACATGGACCGTTATCATGGGGCAGATAATCTCATGGATAAAAGCAACTATACAAACATTCAACTTGAATCAAAGGTATATCTCAAACCAGTACTGGTGAAACCATCAACTTTTGACCAAGAAATCAGAGAAGACTTCACAGGCCTTAAGGGATGAAGTGCGTGAAGAAGGGAAAGCCACATGCAAAGGTGTAAAATCACGTGTCGGTGTTTAAGAAGGCAAGCTCGAGAAGTATCATGAAACTCCGAATGGGGGCCCCAGGATGGGCGGCCTTAAAAGCATTCAGTGGAGGTGGGTTTTATTACCCAGGCAGACACTGATGGTCTTTGAGGACACATGTAATGTAATCCAACAAACTGATATTCAATGAATGATAGATACAAGAGCAACACATGAGTTTAGATGCCAGTTAAGAAAAAAATGTGGTAGTATATATACATGAAAGAAAATTAGTGAGCCATAAAGAAGAATAAAGTCATATCGTTTGAAGGAAAATGGGTGGAAGTAGAAGCTACCGTGTTGTATTAGTTCCTTTGCTGTTGCTGGGACAAAATACCCAATAGCTTGAAGGAAGAGAGGTTTATTGGGCTTACAGTTTCAAGTGAGTTCAGTAGAAAGTTGGCTGGCTCCAACACAGAAATGCTTGGTGGAAGGTCATGGCAGAGGAAAGCTGCTCATCCAAAGGCAGCCAGGAAAGAGAGAGAAAGAGGGAGAGAGAGAGAGAGAGAGAGAGAGAGTTGATGGCAAGAATACATGCTTCCAGGTCACACCTCCAGTTACCCACCTCCAACTAGACTCCATCTAACAGCACACTCAGCTTTTGAACACATAAGTGGCTGAATCTCCTGATGAGTATAGCTCCCCCATGATCCAATCATCTCCTGAACACATCAGACTTTTGGGAGACATTTTATATCTAACTTATAACACATATTAAGTGAAATAAGCAACACTCAGAAAGTTAAATGTCACATGTTCTTTTATATGAGAAAACTAAAGCAGGAAGGAAGGATAGAGGGAGGGAAGAAGGGAGGGCGAGAAGAAAGGAAGGGAGAGAGGAAGTGTTATGGTTTGTGTCTAGATGTCCCCCCAAAGCCTCATGTGGTAAGAGATAGCTGGATCTAGAGTGTGTGATTACTAAATTGATCCACTGATCGGTTTGGCATGGTTCTGCTGGGATCAAGGATGTGAGACTGAGATTGGGGGTGGGAGTGCGGGCCGCCCTGGGGGCAGATAGCCTAGATAAAAGATACAGGAAGAGGCTAATTAGCTGCTTGTTTGCATTGCTTATTTGCATACATTCCTTGCATTTCCTTACTTTACTTTGCTGCCGGTGGGCTGCCCGTCTGCCATGCCGGTCCGCCCTGCCTCTGCCATGCCGCCCTGCCTCGGACCCAGCGGACTATAGACTGAAACCTCTGCAGACTGTGAGCTAATAAACCTTTCTTCCCCTAACTTTGGGTGTCGGGTATTCTGTCCCAACAACGAGAGAAAAGTAACTAAAACAGGAAGGGAGGCAGGGAGGAAGGGAGGGAGGAGAGATGACAAAAAACCAAGAAACTGACTTTTGAAGACAAGAGGGGAATGGATAAGAAGATCGAAAATAATCAAGGTATGTTAAGTGTATGCATGCACCAGCTTCCCAAAACAAATCCCACTATTCTGTAGTATGCACTATTTTAGGACAATAAATTATAGAAGTAGTATAGGTTGTAGAGAAGCAAGACATGGATCAGGGCTCCTCACTGGGACCCCTTCTCCTCTAGACAGCCGGGGTGTACTGTCCAGGTGGATGTGTCTGTGGAGGATGAAGTCTTGATGCCGCAAGTAGTTCATGTGTAGAGCCCTGCATGTGTATCCAACAGCAGCTTTGGCTTTGATTGTTCCCTCGATCCTGATTTCACTATTTTTGACACACTCATCAAGGAACCAAGGAAGCTCCAGTACAATAGGTAGGGGATTTACAGTTTGGAAAAGACGCTGGAGAGGGCGTGGCTGGCCTGCTGGTGTGGGCTGGCGCTGTGGGTGGGCTGCTGTGAAGCCACGTGCGAGATGCAGCTGTGTATTGATCAAGCCCATTTGCACGTGAACCTCATCATCAGCTCCTGTTTAGCCCTCGCTTCCCCGGTAATTGACTCTCGCATATTGATTAAGATGTTGATGTGTCCCAGGATTTCTCGGTGGTGATGCAGGCGAGCCTCTCAGCAGGCTGGGCTGGCAAGAATCTCACTGTAGGGCTGTCACTGCGCTCTCCTTAATGGATAAAGCTGTCATCTGAGAGCTGGAATGTCTCGCAGGCACAAAGACGAAATTAACTGTTCAATAATGTATGGGACATGGAAAAAACTTTACCCAACAACTCGAATTGATTGCTGTAAGTGTTTTGACTGCACTTGCCTGCTTTGCATAAAGTCAGCGACTTTGGCTAGCCTGATTTTCACGCACAGCCATTTCTTGGCTTCTTTCGGAATAAGAGTTGAGAGACTGGCGGCTGCCAGGAAGGAGCTGTCTGGGGAGAAGCAGGGTGCACAGCAGGAAGCAGGTGGGCACCACTGACATCCCTCTCCTGGGATCCTCGAGCGATCCCTGGTCTTTAAAGCCTTGTACTCCTGGCAGTTCAGTGGAATCTTGCTGAAATGGACCATCTTGGGTGGGTTGGTTGCATCTATGGGGCTTGGAATTCCTGGAGCTCTGTGACCTCACTTTGCTGTGGCTCCCCCTTCTCTCTCTCTGTGTTAGATTGGCCCTTTGCAGAGTAGCTGTCAATCAGTCCTGCTGGAAGACAGGGTCACTGGGTCACACATTTGACACCAGTTTTAGAAGCAATCTCCCTATCATTTCAATTGGACTTTGTTTATTATTTGGGACTTGGTTAAACATGTGCCTCTGTCCCACAGGTATTAGAAACTACTATGTTCCTCCTGCAGCCTTCCCCTCTTTAACCTGCTAAGTGGGGAAATATCAAGGTAGCAAACCTATAGTCTACATCTTTCCTGCCAAGCTCAGCCTTTTAAAAACATAACAAGATCCTTTGAACATAGCTCTGTTTTATCACAGGATCTTTACTGAAGTTTTAATCAACACAACCAGCTGACAAAATAGGAGACTGCAGATTCGGCTGTACATTATGTATCCTCCTCATGAGTCTGAAAAAAAAATCCTAACATTAAAGGAAGAGAAAATAAACAGGGTCGTTTAAAAAACAAATGAATCCCACCAAACCAAGGAAATCCTCTTGCACCCAGAGGAAGGCCTGCCGTGTGGCGTGCCGACTGTGGCTCGGAGTTTGGAGCCTCATGGAGATCATTACCATAAAACAAATAACCATCGTGCTTTTGTCGCCCACTAGGAGTGAACTCAGAACCTCAGGCCCACATCCAGAGATTCCCGCTCCACATACCCAGCAAGCCATGGATTGGGTTGTACTCACCTAGAAGGGAGGGAGGCGCCACCTTTGGGTCCAAATCTGACCCTTTTCTGGGGGCTCCCACTGCGTTGCGGCTCTGGATTGTGACATATGGTCCTGGCCTGTGGCCTCCTTTATCATCCCTGCCTCCATCTACCTTACTTGCATCCTTTCTTCCTTCCTGGACAACAACAACAACAACAACATACACACACACAGAATTCTTCTCTTGGCACAGGAGGAGGGCTGGAGGAGGAGGGAGGAATGCTTTTTCTCCTGTCCTGAGTACAGGTCTCTTTTTGAAGTCAACCTGCTGTCTTGAACTCCAAGAAGATTGTCCCAGCCAGCTGTGGATCAGGTTGATACTCACCTAGAAGGGAAGCGGGTACTGCTCCTGTGTCCAAATCTGACCCTTCAGGGCTGGCAGGGCAATTTCATTTTAAAAATGGCACACGGAAACTATTGGATAGAGAAACCCTGGTGTCTGAACCCAACTGGCAAGACTCTTGCTATTCTGGACAAGGCCACCTCTCTCTCCACAGAGACAGGAAGCAAATTCAAAAGCCAGGAGGTAACCCTCTACCCCCAGCTTTAGGTGGGAGAAGATCTGAGCTCTCCTGTTGGTTGCTGAGACCTAAGTTTGGACCTCAGCTTTGCCTCTTAGTGTGTGTAGGCCTAGCGTCTGGGAGGAAGTTGCTGAAAATGAACTGACAAAAGGAATGGATGGGGAGGAGGAGACTGGTAGGATATAGTCCAGATGGGGCACCCAAACAAATGGGGTGCAAAGTATGCAAAGCATCAGCTGGACTGTGGTCACTTCGAAAGGTTTATTAAAACAATACTTTAACTGGGTTCTGAAATGTTGTGGAGAAATGATGTTGTGGAGACATACATCTCAGACTTTCCATTTTGGCATAAAGACTTTCTAAGAAGTCCTTGCAGTTCTGTTTCTTCGCATTGTGTTGGTTTGTTACCAGATCCAGGTATCTGAAGCACCAAGCCAAGTTTTCTTGTCATTCTTTCTCCTCTCCTGCTTCCTTGGGTATCTGTTCCATGCATGTTCTGGCAAATGGTGGGAATACAAAGATGGAAGATGCCAAATCCTTCTTCTTAGATATTCTCAGCTCACGGGGGACAGAAAGACTGCTACATGGACATAAGCAAAGTGCCGAGAAG
This sequence comes from Hystrix cristata, assembly GCA_004026905.1. NCBI lineage: Eukaryota > Metazoa > Chordata > Mammalia > Rodentia > Hystricidae > Hystrix > Hystrix cristata. The sequence continues at coordinate 47,301 of PVJO010004885.1, forward strand.
GCTGAGAGAACGAGGTGAACTGAAATGAGTGGCACAGTCCACAGGCGTGTATCTCTCTGATGGTCAAGTGCGTGGAAGAGCTTGGCCACAGTAACAGGGTAAGAGAGGCTTTGAGCTTTATTCATCACACAGGGGTTAAGAGAAAGACTGGAGAAGGTGGGAGAAATACACAGAGCACATGGTCTTATCTTAGTCTGTGGAGACTGCTGTAACAAAATATCTCAGGCTGGCAATTTATAAGCAACAGGAACTTTGTATAATTGCAAAGACTAGGAAGTCCAAAATCAAGGTACAAGTGGGACTGGTGTCAAGTTGGGGCTTATTCTCGCTTTAAAAAATGTCACCTTGCACTGAGTCTTCATCTGGTAGATGGAGAACTCACTCCCTCAAGCCCTTTGTAAGGGCTCCGATCTCATTCACAAGGGTGGAGCCTTTACGGCTAACCACCACGAAGAAAGTCTTTCTTCTTAATACTATTGCACTGGGAATTAAGTCTCCACATGAGTTTTGGAGGGACACAAACATTAAAACCAAGGCAGATCTGACCAGGCAGTTGCTTTGGTGGAAAAACCAAGCTATCGCATTTACAGCATCACATGGGACCACCTGGGCTTGCAAGAGACTGCTTCAGAGTTTCCGCTCCAGGATGGAGGTGGAGGATTCTTGGAAAGACTTCATGATTATTCTGGTTACTTTTCACTTCCAGACTTCCTTGGTATACAGAGAGTACTTGCCCCTCAGCCTTAGGGAAGAGCTGTAAATTAGGTCAAAACTGCAATTTATCCTTATAGGTAGCTGGGGGGAATTATCCCAGACCTTGGGTGACCAAGAGCCAACTCCCCCAGTCTGTCTCGAGGCAATTCATTAAGTGATTTGAAGTGGTGAGAATGGGAATGATTTATTCTGAGAACCCTGTCAGTACTGCTGTTAAATCATTTGTATTCTGTTATGGGACATGAGTGTGTTAGACATTCCCCAAACGGCATTCCTTCGCTTCAGGCCTCCATGCCATTTCCACAACTGGTTATTTCAGGTGACAATTAACAGGAAATGATGGTAACAGCCCCAGGGTGGTCACTTTTCTGAGGGACTCGGGTATTAAGTTTCAATTCCTTATAAGTGTCCTGTTTAGGTCTCTAAAAGGAAATGAACCACTTCTATACTTGTCACAGAAAATCAGTTTCTTTCTTTCTTTCTTTTCTTCCTTTTTTTTTTTCCCTTTCTCCTTCCTGTTCTCTGTTTTGCCAGTCAAATTTCAGGAAGTTAAACTAGGAGTTAAACCAAAGGCTCCCTGGGGTCTCATCTGTAAGAGGCATGTCTGTTTCTTCCACAATCCAAATTATAAAAGACAAAGTCAGAAATAGAAAGAATCAGAAGCAAATAATAAGGCCAAATGACATAGCATTCGTTTGTGTCTTACTCTTCAAAACCCTATCCCACATTACTGAAATGCTCCAGGCATTGTCCCCAGGAGGACACGCCGCATCCCCCGGTATTTCCTGCCTACATAGTCTACTTGCTCATTCATCCTCCTGAGGAACCATACTTCGGGTCCTCAGAATGGCATGCTGATTTGTAGGGCGAGGTGGCCCAAGCTCCAATTCAGCCAGGCAGAGTACACAGCGGTGTCTGTTGACCGTGGCTGCCATGGTGCCTTTCTGCTGCCTCTGCTAAGACAGAGAGCAGTGTCTGTTTGAAGTCTGGTCTTTGGGAAGGAGACCCAAGAGAACATGAACTGGGCTTGTCTGGATATCAAAGTCTAAATTAAAAATTTATTCCAGTGTTTGAAAAACTCCTGGCCAAAACCTTCATATGGATTAAAAAAAAAATACAAACTCCACAGTTTCTTCACTGTCTCCAGTTGAGGACTAGAGGATTTATTTTGAAAAAGCAAAAATAAAAGCAAGGCCAAATAGTTCCACAAATGGACTCAGGTCAGACAGCTTCTTAGCTAAATCTGTAAGGAAAGTAATCTGTTACAACACTTTGGGCAACTGCGAAGCGCTTGTTTTAGTTACCATTTGCCAATCTTCTTTTTTTCCCCTTTTCCCATTACATGTCAGATCATCTGGCTCTTTCCTAGGGCTGGAGGGTACAGAACAAGAAAAACCTTTCTCTATTCCACGCCCCTCACTCCCACTCCATTATACACGGAGAAGTAGAGAACTTTTTTTTTTTTTAAAGTTGTGGATTGGGGATAGAAAAAAGGCGGCAAGGCAAGTAATCTAATAGGAATTATGAAATCACTAATAAGAACATAGAATTTATTAAACAGTGACAGGAAAAGATTAAATGAAAGAGTGAAAATTTAGACAGTAAAATTAAACCAAGGCATTAACAAAATTTTCAGAATAAGTAGAACTAAACCTGATGTGAAACATTTTTAGTGAAATACTGAAATGAAAGTTGAGAATGAGAAATCAACTCCAAGGGCAAAACAAATAGATAAAAAATAAACATGAATATATCAAGTTCAGACTGAAAGCAAAGGGCAGCATAGAAGAACGTGATTGAGCCATTTCAACAGACGGAAGCGATGGAAACTATGGATGGAGACAGCACCAGAATTACAAAGACATGAAGTGAACTGCAACATATGAGTTCTAAACCTCATGTGAATTTGTACAGGTCCTCCGGTCCAGGGATTTTTGTTATTATTGTTGCTTTGGCAAGCTTTGTGTTTTGAAGTATGAACCATATACTTCTCATTAGTATATAGTATGATGGATTTTTCAGTGAACTCATTCATGTGACCATCATTTGCATCTGGCCACAAAATATTGCCATTATTCCTGCTGTCCAAAAGGGACCCCTTTGGTCATCTCAGCATAGATTTGTTTTTTATGTTTTAAAGGGTCACATAGAGTCATAATGATATTTTAATTTCTTTTTGTTTTTTTCTTTTTATTCAATATTATACTTATGATTCTTCATATTATGGCATGAAGTGGTAATTTGTTCATTCTCATTTCCATAGGCCATTTTATTGTGTGTATACTATAATTTAAACCAGTTATTGTTCCACAGGTATTTGTGTTGCTTCAGCCCATGGCTAGGGAAAACAGCACTGCTCTGGACATTCTTGTACTTATCTTCTAGTCCCCTTTTACACACATTCCCATGGGTATTTATCAAGAGAATGGCTGAGTTGTTAATATATGGAATGCATATATTAGCTTTAGGAGACACAGTAAAAATGGTTTGTTGAAGCAGTCATCTGTGACTACATATGAGAGTTTCTGTTGCATCACACCCTTACCAATATTCAGCATTGCCAATTTATCTTCAATTTACCTTCTTGTAGATAAGTGGTTGATACTGATATTTAAATTTTACATGCCTAATTTTGCATCTTTTCCTAAGTTTGTTGGCAATTTAGATGTTTTCCTTTAGGAAGAAACTAAACTGTTTAATTATTTTTGTCAATTTTTAATGTCATATATGTTGTTTTGTTTTCATACAAGAAATCTTTAAATATTCTTGATGCAGGTCCTTTGATGTATTTGGTGAAACATATGTGTTATGACTTGCCTCTGAATGTTGTTAATCATATGGCTGTATTTTTCTTATCTTTCACAAGAAGAAATTTATAATTTTGAAAAGACTAATTTATCAGTTTTTTGCTTTCTGGCTAGTGAATGTTATGTCTTACTGAGATTTACCTACCCCAAAGTCATGAATTTATTTTCCTGTGTCTTATTTTGGAAGCTTTATTTTAAACTTTTACATTTAGGTCTATGATTAATTGACTTCCATGTAAGGCGTGAGATAGGGGCCAAAGTAATTTTTTTCCCTTTTGGAAATCCAATTGACTCAACCATCTTTGTAGTTTACCTTATTTGTGGTGCTGGGGATTGAATACAGGGCTGCATACATGCTAGACAAGCGCTCTACCACTAAGCCAAACCCCCAACTCTTCAGCTAGTTGTTTAAATGGCCATTCTTTACACATGGCATTGTACTGTTGCCTAGTTTTGAATTAGGTGATTTACCTGCAGCATTGTTTCTGGACTTTTCAAATGTGTTCCATGGGTCTGTTGGACTCTCTATCTATGCCTTATAATTACTTTTGATATCTAGTAATATAAGTCCTTCAACTTTCTTCTTCAATTTTGTCTTGACTATTTTTGACCCTTTGTATTTCCATATAAATATTAGAACTAGTTTACCAATTTTCATAATGAAGAAAATGAAGGCAGGAAGGCAGAAAAGTGAGAGAGAGACAGAGAGAAAGTCTGTTAGGATTTTGACTGCCATTGCACTGGGGAAATAGTTAACTTAGAAAGTATTGACATTTTTGCAGCATTAAGTCTTTCAACCTGATTTGCACGGTATATCCCTTCATTTATTTAAATCTCTAAAAATGTATCATTTGCAATGTTTTGCATTTCTTATGCATTGGTCAGGTGCGTGAATTTTGCTAAATTTATTCCTCTCAGGTGCTTGATTTTAAAAATGTTATTATAAATTACATAAAATTTAAAATACTATTTCCTAATATTTGTTATAAGTATACAGTTGGTTTTTAATTATGAACAAGTTCTGAGCTTTATCAAATGCTTCCTATTCATCTTTTAAGATGGTCATGTAAGTTTTCTTCTTTATTCCGTTAGTGTGATAAATTATATTGCTTGATTTTTTAGTGTTAAACCAACCTTGCATTTCTGAAATAAATTCCCTATGTCATGGTATTTGAGCCTTTCAGTATATCTATAGATTTGACTTGCTAATATTTTGCTTAGGAGTTTTATATCTGTGATAATGCTATTTTAATACTGTCACAGTATTGAAAGGACCAGATGAGTTGCTCAGGAACTCCATGCAGGGGCCAAGGAAATTCTGAAGTTATAGAACTTGCTAAAACAGCATCACAACTCCTCAACTTCCTACTGTACTTGAACATCATTCCCCATCATACACCTTTCTTCAGAAGACGGAGAAATCAGTCAGAAAGCAAAAACTGCCACTAATCAAATTGGAGGGGAAAATTTGTAGTTGGAGGCAAAGTTCCTTCAAAAGGACATGGGGAAAATGAATCTACCAGCACTACCGTATAATGTTGGGAAATTATGAAGCCCAATATGATTAATTGTAATTATCATTTATAATGTATACTCATAATCATATTGCTTCTAGAACATCTTCATTATCTTTCACTTTTGAAATGCTTGGATTTCCCAACAGACTTGAGAAGCAGCTTTTATTAGGCCCAGATCATCAATCCAAACCTTTTAAGGTAAGGGTGTTGCTACCTCAGAAGCCGAGGAGACATTTCCTAGCCGGAGAGCAAGCACTAAACAGTCATTAGCTTCCTCAACCTGTGAGCCAGCCCGCCTGTCACTAAGGTGAAGCTGGCCTCAGAGTTAGCGCTGCTCCACTTACCCACACGTATTGTGATTCCACAGACTATGCTCTCAAGTGGCCTCAGGCAAGCCTTGTTTCATGCCAAAGCTAAGTTCCTGGGGAAGAACATGTCTAAATTGAATTTGGCTTCCTCAGCTTTATTCGTAATGAAGCAGGTACTTAAAAGAAAGCCATACTCAATTCTTTTTAAAACGAGCATGTGTCATCGGACCTGACTGGTTTCAGAAACCCTCATTTAGGGAGCTTTAGCACCCTTTGTTTATTACTGTAGCAACGTCATGATCTGCATGGTTTCTCCTGGCCTTTTGGGCTCCCTTCGTAGGAGTAAGGAGGCTCTAAGCAACACTGCTCTCCACAAGCGCCATGGAGCCCTCCTCTCAGCATTGTCTGGTCATCCTCTTTCTGTCTCTGCTTCCCCTGACTCTCCCCCAGAGCTCCTCATACCTCCTTGGTCTTGTCTTGACTCTCCCCCAGAGCTCCTCATGCCTCCTTGGTCTTGTCTTATTTGGGCTTCTCTGTGGAAACCGTGCCCTTGACCATTGCGGCTGGCCCATGCACCTTGACCTGTTTTGTTAAGACCTTTCAGAATCCGCTGGGACAACTCACCAGTGACCAGGGGCAGAGCAGCTGTATCAACTCAGCTCAGGGAAGCTCAAGTATCCAGTGATCTTGGCCGTGTGGAGTTTGAAATGAAGCCCAACGCATGACTCACGGCAAAACCAGGGGCCAGCCAAGTTAAATAGAGCACTCCCCGAAACATTCACGAACTGATTAGAGAAGGAAGCTCCAACTTGAAGAGCAGCTATTTTGTGCCTGCTTTTTATTTTTTTAAACAACATGCTCTCTGCAAGTGAGATGGGAAAAGTAGAAACCTCAAAGAATGATATTTATTAATTTCAAAAGCTTAGTCTTAAGAACATATGCCAGGTCTCTTTAATTTCATAACAATGGACACAATTTAAATGAGCTCTTCCTTTGTCCAGGAAAAGTGCTAAGTGCTTTGTAAGCATTGTCTTGTTTAATCTTCACGTAAACACTGTGCTGTAGGTACCACTGTTCTTACTCTTTGCAGATGGGCAAAGGAAGCCCAGACAGTAAGCATGTGATGCCAAGTGATAGAGCTAGAACTCGAACCCTGGCAGCTCACCTTCATATTCTTACCTCTGCTCATTTTTTTAAGTACTGAGGATTGATCCCAGGGTCTTCAGCATAGTGAATACGCACTCTACCACTGCGTTACATCCCCAGCCCTCTTGCCTACTCTTAAACAAATGCGAGTACCCAGGAAATCTGGCCGAGGAGACACCTCAAGAGAAAGGCGTGATATTTCCCCATGGGTCTGTGAATGGAAGCTGGTTTTTGTTTGGGAGCGCTCTGAGAGCCAGGAGTTCAATAAGGCAGAACACACCCCATTGAACCAAGCAGGGCTTTTGAGTATGCAGGTTATTTTCCAATCAGAAGTTCATTGCCTTGGAGGAAGAAAGGGAATCATCTAACGGACTTACAGAAAATATTTGTGTTTTCACTTTTTTTTCTCCTCACAGAACATTTGAACTCTTCCCAGGCCATGGTTCATTCCCTCTATTGGCCTTTCTACCTGGGATTGTTTTGAGAAGCCTGAAGCTAAGTCCCTGTGTCCCCCACTGGCCAGGCCTGCCCTGGTGTTTGATCAGTGTGCCCACACTGCCCTTTGCAGCTGCATGTCCACCTAGACATATTTATTGAAGCACTGAGAATCTCGCTTCTCAAAAAGCCCTGGGAATTAGATTGTTTTCCACACTGAAAGTTTTCATTTGAAAAATAACCCTCTTTGTTTAACTAATGAAAAGGAGGGGCTGCCCTTCACTTCTCAGGCTGGGTAAGAATTCCACGGGCAGTAATTCTATTTCTCAGTGGAAAATGTTTCGGTTTCTTAATGTTGTTTTGCAGACTGGTCCCTGCCCGGCCCTTGCTCCAAGGACCACACATACACACATGTGCACACTCACCCATGCACAGTGCAGTGTTTTCCACCCTTCCCTGTTGAGGGTTGGGGATGGCTGCATCCCCTTTCCAGCAACTGCAGAATAAAAACGAGGTGGGTCACTGGCTGTCACCCAGCCAGAGGCATCCCTGCTCGGAACAGAGCGCTTTCCCTGGCCACACTTTCAACCCCAGAGGCTGGGTGGGCCACAGAGGAAGGAAACTGAACTCCAAACTTCTCTTTTTTCTGTGCACCTCCATGTCAAGCCATTCTCTCACACCAAGTGGAGGAAGGGGTCTATAACACTCCCTCTTTGTTATGTTAGTAGCAAACAGAACACAGTGCTGCCATTGTTGGGGTTGCAGCGCGGCCAGCCTGGTGGCGAGTGGTCTAGATTGCACCAATCAAAGCCAAATATGGCCCCAGGAGGCAACTCAGTAGAAGGAGAAAAAGCAAGGATACTTATATTAGACAGACCTGCCCTGTCCCCTGAATAGTTTAGCCCCTGGCAAGTGACTACTGAACACCTCTCTAAGCCTTAATAGCCACAAATGTGGATTAAGGTGGTAATTGATCTCCCAGGGATGTGCAGTGATATGGACAGACTCTGTCACCTGGAAGGAACACTTATCTTCTTCCCTCTCTTTCGCTCTCTGTGAAACACCATCTAGCTATTTAGCCACATTCCACAAAACAAGTTACCAGCAACTGAGCACTGTCCTGGCAAAGCTGAGCAGTAGCCAGGTGTTCTTGCCAAGTTCATTGCAGAGCAAATGCAAGCTGATGAGGAGGTGATGGGTGTTCTAGGGTTTTGAGCTCTGTCACTAGTGGGAACAGTAGAGTCTGCTATCCAGGAATTTGAAGAATTCCCATTGTCTGGATTTGGCGTAGCAGGAAAATTCATCTGCCCTAAGTATGTGATTTAAACACAGTTCTGCTTATAGTGAGCAAGAGGAATGGGAAAGATGACTGCTGTTGAAAAGAGACTTTTAAAAAATCCATAAATGTAAAGAGAAGATCAGCTGCTGGCATCAGATAATGAGTAGCTTGGAAAGTACAGATGGATAGTATAAAATATCGTTCAGAGTGCTTTTGGTTTTAAGTGATGGAAACCCTCTTCCATAATAATTTAACCAAATAAACAAATAAGGAATTCATTGGTTCATATAATCAAGAGATCGTAGGTTGGATCTTCAGCTGGGACTACGCACACAGTCATATTATGTTGTTAGGGCTGGCTTGTTTATTCACTCTCTTTCTGTCTCCCCCTCTTGTCTGATCTGATAGCCTAATTTTCTCTTCTTTCTGATTAGTTTCTTACGCTCAGCTTATCATCTCAACAGAGAAAAGAGTCCTCTCTCTCTCCATGTCTGAATGCCAAAGCCTGGGAAGATTCTAACTGACCCCACCCCGAGTCTGTTACTGGGTAGAGGGTAAAGTGCTCTATGGTACTTTCTTTGCAGAAGTCAACCAGATGTTTGTTGAGTGCCTACTCTGTGCCAGGCACTGCCTAGCCACTGGGAACACTGCAGGAGACAGAACAGTGGATTTTCTGTTCCCTGGTGCTTACAGTCTTGTGGGAGGCCAATATTTTAGTTGAATCCTACTGCCCCCCTGCCACTCCACATCAGGAACCAAACAGAAGTATAACATCCACTCAGTTCCCAAAGAAGCCAATTTCTTTGCAGAATCAACAGAAACTCACCAAATACAATCATATTAACTGAAGAGTCCCATGTACAAGACAAGCGTACAAGTTGGTTCATCACATTCTGACAGCTGACCAGCTTCAATGCCCTGTTGAAGGGCCCCTCCTGGAGGCATACAGTGACAGTGCTGCCAGCTAAAAATACTGGCTTCTGAAGAGACATCACGACTCTGGGCTTCCTTGCAGAAAACTCTGACATCCATCCGACATACAGGAATGTAAATTCCTGTCACAGGTCAGGCAAGCAGGACGACCCTTTAGCTCTCGGCATCTGCCCTTCTCATCCTGTCTGCAGGAGGTTTCCAGAGATAAGCATTGTATAGTTCCTACTGAATTGTCAGTTACTCCCCAGAAACTTACAGAGACCATAATAACCCAAGAGCTCTTTTTAGAGGCAAAGCACACATACATATATATATATGTATTTTTTTTTTTTTTGTGGTGCCAGGGATCGAACTCAGGGCCTCTAACCACTGAGCTAAATCCCCAGCCCCACATAATTTTTTTATGTATATCGTTTACCTATATATTTATTTTTATACAATTGTTTTTATAGATACAAATATGTCCAATTTGTGTACTTGGTGGGACCAGTAGACTTGTTGTATTTCTTTTCTTCTCTTTTTTGGGGGGACGGGGGCAGGCTGCTGGGGATCAAAATCAGGGCCTTGCGCTTGCTAGGCAAACGCGCTGCCACTGAGTTAAATCCCTAACCCCTTGTTGTATTTCTTAATAATTCGGATGTGTGATGAGATGGGACAGAGGTCCCACCAAATGGGATTTATTCAGTATTTAATGAGAACCTACTCTGTGTCAACCCTTAAACGCTATAAAGACAAATACTACAACATTTCTGCTTCATGGATAGAGTGGCTAAGGTAGAGTTTGCACACAAACCCATCACGTGACAGCAGGTAAGTGTTCCGAGGGATGTGTACACGGGATGTTACACATAGTTGGCTCTTAGTATTTGTGGCAGTAATGAAGGGTTTTCTCTTTGTTTCATAATGGCTGCCTAGGACATCGGCCTGAAACCTTGCTTGGAAACTGGGAGATTGTGGAGCAACATGAGGACAGGCTTTAACATTGAGCCTCCAAGCCATCTAAGGCCATTGCTTGTTAGGCGTGCTTAACCTCTGCAGGCCCAAGCTGCTGTGGGACGAGCATCCCCAGGGCTTGCTGGACAATCATTACTTTTTATTATGCCTCTTCCTGTCAGGTACTCCAAAATCCACATGGACTGCTCCTGCAATTTCAGGTGGTCCCAAAAGAGAAAGTCAAGAATCAGTGATGAGCACAGCAGGAGAGGGGGCTGGCTGCCTATCTCAAAAGGGCACATCACCATAATCACGGATACACCGTGAGCATATGCAGAAAGAATGCGCCAGGGAGTGTGTGTCAGGAGCTGTCCAGAGGATACATAAACCAGGTGCCCCCCCTGTGTCCCTCTCCCCCACTGAAAGGCGCCTTTAAAATACGTGATGGGTGTCCACATCGCCTCTCTGACCCTGCAGGGCCCCTCCCCCAGTAGCCACCTTTGCTGCTATTCCACTAAACCCACGCTGGGTCTCCCCCCCGGCTGGCGGCTGCCTTCATATTTCATGCGGAATGCACAGCTTCCCAGGAGCCTGAGGCATGCCCTGCATTCTGATGCATCGACCGCTCTGATACCAGCCCACTCTGGAGCATGCCTAATGAGGAGGCTGACACTGGGGTGGAGGAGTCAGGCCAGGCTACACAGGGCCTCTGCAAACTTGGAATGGGGTGACAGGAAAATGCTGGGGGAGACCCAAGGAGAAAGACAGTGAGTACCTCTCTAAGATGCTACGCTATCACCAGATATGACAAACGTGAGTCAGTATCGACCACAACAGGACTGGTCAGAGCTTCAGATAAAGAGCAATTTGGATCAAGGCACATCCTTGGGAAAAGGGGAAGGAGAAGCCTTGAAGACTAACAGGGGTTTGCAGCTCTGAATCCCTCATATTTTTAGGGGCAGGGCTGCTTCCCACTGCAGTATTTCTTTCAGTGGAGAGCTTCTCAAGTTTCCTTAGAGACCACTTCATTACCTAAAGGATCCTGCTGAACACAAGTTTTTCCTTTCCTTAAAGCCTCATCTACCTTAATTTTATGCATTATTCCTCATTTCAACTGGCTCTATCAGGATAAATTTACCTTTCCTTCCGCTGGTACATGGAGGTAGAAGAAGGCTGTGAGTGTGCTACTGGAACACGCTCACCTGTGGCCTAACTTGTGCTTCTCCTCAGTGCAGTTCCCTCTGGCCATCCCACCACCTCAATGACGTAGGTCAGACTGCTTCCATTTTACAGGTGTGAAAACCAACAGTGAGAGAAGTTTATCCAAGACCAAGGTCTCAGTCTCGGGTTGACCTTCAGGACTTTTAGATGAGCTGTATATCCATTAATGAACCTGCAAAATCCTCCATTCCACTTGAACGCATGTAGGGTGAAGGAGTAAATCACGATTCCCAATTTTTTATCTTAGATAGTTTAGATATCGAATGACACCCAAAGGCCGTGTGTTGAAGGCTTGGTCCCCAGCCTGGGGTGCTATTGGGAAGTGGTGGAACCTTTAAGAGGTAGGGCCTGGTGGGAGGAAGCTGCGTCACTGGGGTATGCCCTTGAAGGGGATGCTATTGGGACTCCAGCCCCTGTCTCTTTTGCTTCCCAGCCACCATAATGTGAGCAGTGTTCCTCTGCCACACATTACCACTATAAGGTATATGGCACCACGGGGCAAAACAATCAAGTAATCATGGACTGAGACCTCTGAACCATGAAACAAATAAATCTTTCTTCCTTTATTGATTTTCTCCGGTGTTTGGTCACAGTGATGGAAAGCTGACTAAAATGGTATGATACCAGTATTAGCAAAGGAAGTTTTACAGTTGTGCATGAAAGATCATTGTGTACAGTATGGAATCTGGCAAAGAAATTTCCTTTAAAACCTTGCAATTTTGTCATCCTTGTTCACACACACCAACTCATGCGTGTGTGAGTCAGTGCTTGTGTGACTATATGTGTGTATATAAACTCTGGGGCCCAAATTTTCTGTTAAGAAGAGTGACCCATTGTTGAATTCTTACTATGTGCCTCATACTTTTCATTAATCATGTCACAGAGCCAGGCAATGCTGTCCCGCTCTATAGATAAGAAAATTCTTGCTCAGAAAAGCCACATAGTCAGGCCAAGGCCTTAGAGGTCTTGCGAGGCAGGACAGGAAATAGCCTGATTTGAAACTATGAGCTTTTAGCCCCTACAGATAATGTTCATAACGACCCAGCCTGTTTTGCAGCCACATCATATTGATACATCTTTAACACAACTGAGTGTCCCTTTATCTTCTAGTACCAGTGTTATTCATGTTTTATCTTTTGGGTTTTTAAATATTTCCCTCATAGATACCTGTATTTCTCAAAAAAAAAATAGAATCAGAATCTCAAAGAGATATCTGCCTTTCCATGTTCATTGCAGCACTATTCATAATAGTCAAGACATAGAAGCAAAATAAGTGTCCACCAGCAGATGACTGGATAAAGAAAATTACATGTATATACAATGGAATACTTTCCAGCCTTTAAAAAGAAGGAAATCCTGCCATTTGTAACAACATGGATGAAACTGTAGGATGTTACGTGAAACAAGCCAGTCACAGAAGGACAAACACTGCATGACTTTACTTACATAAAAACTTTAAAATGGTCAGAGTTAGAGCAGCAGAAAGTAGAATGGTGGTTTCCAAGATCTGGGGAAAGAGAAAAACAGGGAGGTATTGGTCAAAGTGCATGTATAAAGTCTCAGTTACTCAATGTGAACTATTCCTAGAAATCTGTACATCATGGTACCTACAGTTAACAACACTGTGCTATCCAGGTGAAATTTTGTTAAGAAGGTAGACATAATGACGAGTCTAAGAAATGTCAATACTTGTACTTTTTGTTGTGAGGTGCTCTGTTTTACTGGTTTTTTCTTTATGCTTCTTTAAATTCTGTCCTTTCTGAGAAAGTTTTAAATTTTAGGTAAATTTTTGGTTATTACTGAATACTTTTGCAGTTAGAATCACAAATTTTACAACTGGAGGAAATCTTGCAAGTTCTCATGGTTTCCAAGACAGAAATGTCTCTGTAATATCCCCAGCAGGTGGTTATCCTATCTGCACTTAAACATACTCAGGTCTAGGGAAGTGCACTACCCCAAAGGCAGCTCGGCCCGCTCCTGGGCAGTCCACATGGTCAGAAAGGTCTTCCTGGCACTATTTCATGTTGAATCTGCCTCCCTGACTCACCTGGAGCCTTGGCAACAAGAGTCTGGTATCTACCACGGAAAGACTTCCGTCCCTGTGTTAGTTGTCTAGGACCCCGTCGTTGGGATGTGTAAACAACAGAAAAGTGTTGTCTCGTAGCTCCGGAGGCCAGAAGTGAGAATCAAAGTGTCAGCAGGGCTGGATCCTTCCACGAGCTGTGAGGGAGAACCTGTGCCATCCCTCCTTTCTCTGAACTCTGGTGGGTCAGGGCAGTGGTTGGTGTTTCTTGGTTGTAGTTCTGTGCCTTCATCTTTGCTAGTCATGCCCCATGTATGCACATCTGTCTCTAAAATTCCTCTTTTTGTAGGGACAAGTCATGTTGCATTAGGGGCTCTTCCTGCTCTAATATGACACCATCTTCACTGCTTATATATTACAATGACTCTATTTCCAATTAAGGTCATATTCCAAGGGACTGGGGAGTTAGAACTGCAATACATAATTCTGGGAGGGACACAGTTCAATTCACTGCAGTCCCTTGTCTGCCAGTCAGCCCTTTAAACATGTGAAGAAGGCACTCGTGTTGTCCCTGAGGCTTCTTTTTCTTTTTTCTTTTTCCTGGTTTAACGACCTCCAACTTTTGCCAGACTCCTGTCCTGGGAGTCTCTTCTGAACACACTCTTCCCTCTGTCAGTGCCTGAAAGGGTGGCATCCTGCCAGCTGGGCTCGGAGGACTCCACTTCTCAATGTCAGCTCTGGTCCAGTTCACACTCAGCTGCCCACGTGTGCAGAGCGTGGCTCACATTGATCACAGGCTCTGCCAGTCCCTCCGTGTCTCTGTCACATGGATTGTTCTTAAACCTGGACTTACCTAACCAGTACCCTGCTATTTGATTCCCTTTCCAGAACATCAACAAAACAACTGTGGGCAGAGAGAGATCCTTCTTGTCCTTGGCTGGAAATCTCCTGTCCTGGTTTGAGGCCATGCCATATAATTGTGGATCTTCCAGTCGCTTTCCAATCCCCACCAAGGCAAACTGTGTTTCAGTCTTCACATCAAATTCATTGCCAAAATGAAGATATATGAAGTGGTTTGAAGCCACCTCATTTGTTAACCCTGACACTGCACTGTTCACAGGGATCAAGTTTGGTGAGCTCAACCTCATAAACATGCCGCGCTAACCTCTCATCATCCTGTTGTTGGGCATAGACTCACCGAGTCTGTCTCTCTGAAGATTTGTTCCATTTTCTTGCAAAATATTGAAATTCCCAGTTCTATGTTTTCCCTGGATTATTTCCAGGGAAATAATGCTTTCCTATTCTGGAAATCAGTCCCACATGTCTTCTTTTAATGCTTCTGATAAATCTCCTGATCATGATTCATATTTTTAGTCCTTTAACAAGTGGTCTTCTTAAGAAATAGTTTTGGTCGGTTTCTAATTTGGAAGTCGGAAAAGGTGATTCTTTCAAATCTACCAATCTATAGTCTTTCCAAGATCACCCTCTCTTGTGTGGGCTTCCTTTATAGATGTCTGTCCCTTTTCCTGACACTGCGTGATATCTAAAGAAGAGAGATTTATTTAGCTTACAGTTTTGAAGAGTCAAGAGCATGGCATTGGCTTTTGCCCAGATCTGATTGGAGCCTCATGGTGGATGCCATCCCAACATTGGAAGCACATGCAGACAAGATTACATAGCAAGAAAAGGAAGGAGAGAAGCCAGACAGAAGGGAGGTCTTGGGTTTTTTTCCTTTGGTTGGTTGGTTTTTGGTTGATTTGTTTATTTTTAGTAACAATTCACTCTTATAGGAACTAACAAAGTCCAACAAGAACTACCTTAGTCTTTTCTGGGGAAAAACTCCCCACCTCATACCTAAACACCTCCCATGGGGCCCCACTTCTTAAAGGTTCCCCAGAACCTCTCACATCACCACACTGAAGATTCGGCATCTAACACATGAACCCGTGTGGAACAAATCGCATCTGAACCATAGTAATATCAAAGAACTAAACCAGGGCGGAAAGAAAATCTGCAAGTGAAAAAGGAGTAAAAGTAGTAGCAGGTTTAAGAGAAAAAAAAAATAGACAACTCTTTTTTTCTAAAATTCTTTTTGAAGTAAAACAACACAGGGAAATTTAGAGGGCCCAGAGTGGAAAGATTTGGGGAACAGAGAGGAGAGTGGCAGGGTGGAGATGGGGTTACAACTGGACCTGCATTGTTTTGTATATAAAAATGAGATAACTCTACCAACCCAAGCAAGATCCAGGTCATGAATTCAGGCTCTAATTCTTCCAGGACTGGAATCCCTGGAAAGCAGGGGTTTCGTTTTGTTTTGTATTTTACACAGAGAGTAGGGCCTTATCTAATACCCCCCGTCCAAACCACAACATCAATTTTTAAGAATCAACACCTAGTATTCAAATAATTATTGCTTCTGTTTGGTGTTCATTTTTTAAACTAAGAATTTAAAAAGAATAAACCTTGACCTTAAAGATGCGATTTAAATGTAGCAAAATATTTCATGTGTGCACTAAAATTTACATTTATAACAAAAATATTATATCTCCATTTTTATCTCCAGTATTGTCTCACCATTTTGAATTTAAACATAAATAAAACTCCAAGGTTTGCTTTTGAATCTTTACATTCTCATACCATCACTTTTTTTAAAAAAATGTGTTGGTTACATGTAGGGATCTGTTCTGTTATATTTAAAGATACAAACTTCTCCTGAAGTACACTCCAATGATTCCTAACTCCAAAAGGGATGAATATCTGTGTCTGTAGATATGAGTCTATGAAAGTAAAAAAAATTAATTTATTAATTCCCAGAGATTTTATGCAAGAAAATTTCTAACTCCATACAGAATACAAAACGTATAAAATGACATGAAATGAGACTTTGCATAAATATGAGTGTGCTATAGTTTGGGTCTGAATGTCCTCTGAAGGCCCATGTGCCAAAGGTTTATTCCCCAGACTATGGCACTGTTGAGAGGTGGGAGACCCTTTAGGACATGGGCCTAGGAGAAAGAAGTTAGTTCATTGTGGGAGTGCCCTTAAAGGGGAGATTGGCACCCTCCTCTCTCTTTGCTTCCCTGTGCCGTGAGATGAGCAGTTTCTTCTGCTACACATTCCTACTGTGTTGTACTTTGCCACTATAGGTCCAAAAGAAAAACAGCCAAGCAACCATGGACTTAAATCTCCGAAACCATGAGCCAAAATAATGCTCCCTGTAAGTAGTTTATCTCTGGTATTTTGTCATAGTGATTTAAAGTTGACTAATGTGGCGTGTGTGTGTGTGTGTGTGTGTGTGTGTGTGTGCGTGTGTGTGTGTGTATAAAATTAAAACTCAAAGACAATTGCAATGATTGCTTGACATGGACCAACAGAATATTTTGGGGGGTGGTCAAAGGCTTATTCTATCACTGATATTTTTTAAGAATCATTAGTGCTCAGCAGTAATAAAAATTGGCCAAACAAACAAGTTCTGGGAACTTCTGCTTTTGCAGCTCTACCCTTGGCAGCCACTGCTGGGAAGTCCTGAGGATGGTAAGCAAGATATCACACTCAAATGTGCCAGGAGTATTGTTGCAGCCAAGGAGTTAGGCCCTGAAATAAAGACCTGGGTATTGTTCGTGTAGTTAAATTATGCGTGGCTATTTCATTTCACATATTCATGCTGTCTCTGGCTGTAAAGTATCGTCAGGGCACCGCCATCTTGAGCTATTCGAGGGCCCAAATCATGTGTTTCTCTGTATTGCCCCCTCCGCTGCCTGTCCCTCTGGATATGGACACTGCCTGACACACCCCCGTCCTCAGCATATGACTACTGATAGATTTCTCAGTATCTTTGACAGTTCAAAAGGAGCTTGTCTCTCTATGCTGTTTGAACCTGTGAATTGCACCCTTCTCTTCCATTTATTACCTACACCAGTGGGCTTGTTCTTCCCTAAGACAGTTATATAAGACTTGATTCTCTGCAACCCTATTAACTCATCTCCACTACTTGGTTTCCACGGCCTCAGAAGACCAACACCAGGGAAAGAAGAAACAAAAGCAGGAAATAGAAAGAAGAGCTCCAAAGATTTAAGTGCACTGGACCCACCTAGGGAATAAGGCTTGGGGCGTCTCTGGCCTGGATTCCCCATTCTCTTTATGATACAGAAGTGACACATCTACAGCAGTGTTTTGGAGAGTAGGTGGGAGTGCTTTGGTGAGCCATAAGATGTACCCATTAGGAAATCCGCTGGCCCTTGTCTGCTTTCCTCAGGGAGAAATGCAGTTCTGTGAGTATGAACAATTCCTTCTGCCTACCTCCAGACCCTGCAGTTTAGTTCTTCATTAAAAGAAGGTCCGTTGAGGGGCTTAAACACAAAACTCCCTATAATGGTGAATACTCAGAATTACTTTCCACCTGATACTGCTTCATTTAATTGGACTAAAGCAGGCTCCCCTGGCTCCAGATTCCCTTGAAATCCTGCCCAAATTTGCCTGGCTCCTCAGTGGGCCTGAGTAAATATGCGGCAGGTGCGCCGAGGGGTTGCGAGCTGGGCTCCCATGAACCGTAATGGTTGCTGCATGACTGATTCCCCAACCCTCCCGGCCTCCCATGAAATCCCAGGACCATCCCTGCTTATGCAAAGATCGGGCTCCCCAGTGCCGTCTTATGAAGAAGTGGTAGAGCAATTTCATTTAATATTGCTAGTGCTTCCATTAACCTGAGTATATTGCTCTCCATCCTCAATTTAAGACTCCTTCTTTCTCTTGATTATCGCTGTATTTCAGAGCACCTGAATGTCCTCCCCAGACCTGTAAGCCAGCCTGGAATAAGATGATGATCAAAAGCTACAGTTCCTTGAGATTTCTGGCTTCAGAGTAATGCAGCCTTCTTGTGCCTCACTGGAGGCCTTACAAGCCAGCTGGGGTTCTCAGCTTTGTTCCGAATGGGGCTCCCTCTAGGTGGCTCTGGTGTAGTCTGTACTCAATTTCTCCTTTATTTCTCTCCATCCTTCCTCCCTCTTTCCTCCCCTCCTTTTTTTTATTTTTGAGATTTGTGGGACAACAAAATATTTTAGTTTTGAGTAGGGTGCAGATGGAAGGAGCTCTGTTTACAGACTACAGTTGCTCCTCAATTTATGAGGCAGTTACACCCCATAAACCCATCATAAGTTGAAAATACAGTAACTTGGAAATGCATTTAATACATTTGAACCTATTGAACATCATAGCATAGCGTAGTAGCCAGGGATGGTGAACCTTTTAGCAATCAAGTGCCCAAACTGCAAACCTAAACCTGCTTCCTTATCACAAAGTGCCTGCACTGCAATTCAACATGAGTACTGAGGTTTTAGTTTAGACAAAACAACTCATACATTAAAAGAAAAACACAACAGAGCTTTCGATGATACAAACAGCCCGCTGCAGCACACACGCCACAGGTTCTATGCCGCTGGCATAGCCCAATTTAAACGTGCTCAGAATGCTTACATTAGCCTTCAATTGGGGAAGATCATCTAACACAACCCTAGTTTGTAATAAAATACTGACTACTGCATGTGCCTTATCTAATATTGTACTGAAAGTGAAAAACAAATAGTTGTATGTGAAAGCTTTCACACCATCATTAAGTAAAAAAAGAAAAAAGTTGTCAAAGCATCTTGCTTAACTCAGGAACTGTCTGTATTTTGAACCTCCTTGGTTAGTACTTACGTGTGTCTGTGACACTAGACGATCGATTGGTTGATTCATTCATTAATTCCACAAACATGTATTAAGTGCTTACCGTGTGCCAAGCACCCTTATTGGTGCTGAGGATAAAGTACTAGCCAAACTGGTGAAAGTTTTGTGTTCAGGAAGCTTAAATTTCAATAACAGGACACACAAATGAAAGTAAACTACGAGAAATAATATACAGGAAAAAGTAGGATAAGGTGCTGGAGAGAGAAAGGGAGCACCAGGAGCTTTCTCCTGCACGCAGACTTCATTTGAGTGATAGAAGCCTCTCCACGTCTCCATTCTACATGATCCACAACAAGGCTGATTTCCGGGGTGAGCTCAGCATGCCTACCCAGGAGCAGTGGAGCTGGCTGGCACCTGAGTCAGCTCCCCCTCCGCCCTGCCGCTGCTTGTTGGAAGCTGAAGAGGTCACTCCAGGGCACAGCCCCAAGCTCCTCTCTGGAGGGCAGGCCTGGGCAGAGGAGGAGGCATTAACATGACCCTGGAAAGTAAATACTGATGCATCCTACTCCTCTCCCACTACCCTCGGAATGCCTCACTCCACCACCGCTCTCTTGCCAAGCTCTGGGAAAGGCCATTATTCTTGCTCCCCACCTTTTCCCTTGCCTGCTCCAGGTAGCCCGGGACTGAACGAAAGTCAGTTTTTCAAAACCTGGGGTAATTGTGTTGATGAGTTGCAGCTAAGATCCCTCCCGGTCCAAATGCCTTGAAAGAGTGGCCCAGTGCATCCTGGCCTGATGAGAAGCATGGTCCTGAGACCTCGGCCAAAAAGGAGAATCCAGGGGCCCAAGGCTCAGAGGAGAGGACATTTCTCCGAGGCGCAGAGGCCAGGCCCGGATGGGCTAAAGGAGGGAGAAAAGCGTAGGCCTTCCCTGAGGATGGGTTTCCAGGCCTCTGCAGTTATGGAGGGAGAGAGGGGAAGCTTTAGAGCCAATCAAACTTGGGATGGTCTCAGCTCCCTAGTTGCCTGGCTCGGGTAAGTTACAAAGCCTCTCAGAGTCACTGTCCTTGTAAAATGGGCCAATCATACCTTATTCACAGGCTTGTGAGGATCAAAAGTCAAATACAAATGGACAATGCTAGGCACAGAGTAAGAACCTGGTGTTGAATTGATGACCATAAATGTGATTTCCAGGGACTGTGTGTTAGTAACAGGATGTCTTTATTTTTCCAAAATGTGTACTAGAGAACTTAAGAGTAAAATATCATGTCTATAATTTACCTTAAAATATTCCAGAAATGTGAAGTAAATATGGCCCTTTTCTTTCTTCCCTGGAAAACCTCTAACCAACACAACCCGTACTTTCCCCCCAAATCTAGGTAACATCATTCACTGTCATGGTTTTAAAAACTAACTACTTGTCAACAACTCCAAATTGATATCCCTAAGTCAGACTTCTCTAAGGAACTCCAGACTGAAATATTCAGCTGCCAAATATTCAACTCTCAAAGCTAACATGTCCTAAATGGAATGTTTTTCCCCATCCCTAGCCCTATTGAGCACCCTGGCTGCCTACTCCACCCAACCTCAATCTTCCACCCTGGTAAACAGAATCACCATTCACCCAGACACTTACACCAGAAACCTGTGAGCCAGTCCTGACCTCCTTCCTCATCTCTTCTTTCTTCACCCTGCGTCCAGCCTATTGGCATTTCTCTTTGGCCTTACCCTAAAGATCTCCCCAACTACCCCTACCCACTGCTCTCCTTACCTGGGCGATGACAACAGCCTAAGAAATTAACCTCGCTGCTTCTTCTCTTGCCCCTTGCAATCTATGCCCTGCATACCCAGCATGATCTTTTTAATGCAAAACCCAAATCATTTCACTTGCCTGCTCAAAACTACAAGTAAGTTCCTTTGTGCACACAGTTAAATCTGAACGCCTGACCTTGGCCTGGAAGACCAAGTGTGACTCCTAGCTCCTTTGCTGTCTTCTCCCTCCTTCCCATCTCTACTCCCTCTCTTTTTCTCAGCACTCCAGCCACACTGCCTCCTTCCCCTTTCTCAAACAAGCCAATCACTTTCCATTAACCTCTTCCCTTTCCTTGAATTTTCTCCCTTTCTCTTTCCATTTCCAGCGTCTTCTCATCCTTCAGATATCAACTTAAAATTTGCCTCTTTGAATGTCCTTCTACAACACCCTAAATTTCAAACAGGCCCCTCTATCATTCTTCTTAAAGGAATGGGTCATATAACTATCATTGTATATCTACTGCTGGATATAGTTCATATTAAATATCTCATATCAATGAATTGAATGAATTCGTAGAAACTTTCCACTGCCCTTATTTCAAATTTCCAGCTCTGAACCCCACTGACTGTTTCATTCTCAGCCCACGCCCTTCTGCCATGCGCTGGCCATAGCATCTGCTCTTTGTGAAGTCTGCAGCGCTCCCAGACTTCCATCTGACTGGCACTCTGCCTCCCGCTGTTGCTTCCCAGCATCCCAAGGCCTTTGAAAGGCAGGTTCACTGACCTGGTGGATGAAGTAGTAGCTCTGTGTGCACGTGTCAGTTGTAATGTTTTGTATGCAATCTTATATTTCTCTTGCAGCAACTACTGCCTCTAGGTTGCCCATGCAACAACTCCCACAAAATAATAGCACCATGTCAATGTTAATGGTAGACACCAGCCACACACACGCACGCACACACACACGCACACACACAAACACACACACACACACCCTCCTCATGTTGCGGTCCATCAGAGGCCTTTCCTTGCGCTCTCTGAGGTGTTTTGCTGCTGTTGTCCAGGTTGGCATTCGAACTAGCTTTGAACATGAATGCTTCTCCCATCCCAGGGTGACTCCGGCTTTCCTACCAGACTCTGCACTAACGAGAAGTGAATGCTGCAATCTTGGGGCTCACTCTGAGGTCGCCATTACGTAAGGATTATTAATGAAACAACAATGTCAAAATTGTGTGAAATCAAACTCAGATTTAAGTACTTAAAATAAACAGATATAAAGTAACAGATGTCCCGTTTTGTTCTCAGATGATTTCATCCCTTGTTAAAAATAAATGTCTGGCTTGAAAGGGGAAAAAAAAATAAAAGGGACTTTACTTCTACGTTAAAAATTAATTGAATCCAGAGGTTGGTAAAGCAACTAAGTGGTGTGGGTTTTTTTTTTTCTTAAGGCAAAGATATATTTGTGTTGATTTTTATTTCAGCAAGTAATGAATTCATTGCATAGCCCCAACTTTGATGGGCCAAATTTACGTCCTTTGAAACCCAAAGGGAAAATTTCTCCAAAGTTATTATGTAGATAAGAATGGGGCCCAGCGTATCTATCTGAGGAGAATTTAGTTCCCTGCTAAACCCCGAAGGATGCAACAGCAGAGGCTTTGAAAATCAGGAGTCCTGATTGTCATTTTCTGCAGTCGGATTCCCATTGAGGGGTTCTTGCCTTGGAATTTCAGTGTGGAATTCCCAGAGAAGAACCCTAGTGAAATTAGTAATGGGAAAGGCAAATTAGGTCATCTTGTCCGTCCCCCTGCCAGCTTCCTACACTGTGGTTAATTTTCTCCTCCTTTGATCAGATATATTTTAAATGTTTCAAGAGATAGAAATCACACCAGTTGTGTCCCTCCAGAGTCCCAACATCGACTGAAGTTACGGGACTCCATTTTCTGCCTGTGAGACTCAGAGGAATTTTTCCAAGAGTGGAAGGTTGTTTATGGGCTAGAAACTGCCTTTACTTTCCCCAAATTTTGTCTCATTGTTCTAGTTATAGCCCAGTTCATAGAGATTGGGAACCAGAGGAAATGTTCCTCTACCCCAAATCACAAAATGGCCCTGGGAATATTCAAAGGAAATAATTTATTTGTAGAAACTGAGAACGAGCATGAGAGATTGATACTGACACTCTTGAATAAAAGATGGGGCAGCTCACAACACTAACACAGCTCTATGCAAGACAGCCATATGTAACAACATTTATTGGAGAGGGATACATAATCCAGATAGGAAAACACGTGATTTCAGAAAGGGTATACATGTGTTTCTAAGCTGTAAGCTACTTAGTAAAGTACTATGCATTTTTGAATGAATTAAAAATTTCATTGCCTTTATTTCAAGTCTCATTTCTCTGAACTCCATAGCTGGGAAAAAACAACACAAGATTAGCAATGAACAGTAAAAGATGGGAGAGGGGTGACTGTTGCTCAAGCTCATGAATGTACTTAATGTTCCTGAATTGCTCCCTTAAAGATGGCCATCAGGGTTCTAATTGTCCCGGGGGAAGCAGGAGCCTTTGTGCAATGGGCAGAGTGGGTGGCAGTGGTAGAAACTGTGGTCTCTCTCACCTGCTCCACAGCAGCCTTCTGCCTCTGGGAGATGGGTCCAATGGCAGTGAAGGTGGCAGCCTGGGTCAGCGACCTGGGTGGTTGTCTGGATTCACGCAGTGCTTCCCCTTTATTCCTCCGTGCTTCACTCTGTCCTCTTCCTTCCTCTGTCCTTTCAAAAGGGTTGGAAAAAATGTTCTTTAAGTTGTTTCTAGCCCTTGCCTGTTGTTGTTTTATTGCAGATGCTGCTATTGACAACACCCCATCCATTCCCCTTTCCACTTACTAGCACATCCTCCATTTTGGTTTTGAATGTCACTATGTCCAACTGTTAAAAACCAATAAAATTTAAAACTCACTTCCTTGGCCTCGTTCACAGCTGGGGGTGGGCTGTGACTCGGTTCTGGCCCACGTGATGCACACAGGAGTCCCTGAAGTGGTGTCTCCTGCTTCTGTGCTCTTTCACCTTCCCCCACCTCTGTGTTCCTTCTTGGGTGTGAACTTTGAAGGAAAGATGCCACCTTGCAACTCTGCAGTTGTAGGGATAACAGAAAGAAAGGAAGAAGCTTAGCCTCGGAGATATTACAGATGGAGCTTTCAAATAAACCATAGTTGGACAAGTCAAGACTTCTTGTGCATGTATCCTGGAACAAATAAACACTTTTACTTGTTTAAGCCACCATAATACAGCTTTCTGTAATGGCCAAATGCATTCTTAGAGCATATAAGCTCTTTGTCATGTCATTGGAAATTCTACATTACTCACTCCTTTTGAATGAAGTGCTGAAGGCCAGTGTTAAAATACAAATGCTTTTGGGAAGGGGAACATTTTAAGTTATAACAAGCTATTGATATCTCAGTTCAAGAGAGTTTATCAAAATAGCTCTCCATTCCAATAAAGGCACAGGCGGAGACCAGATGGGTTTTGATGTAAGGGAGGAGATTCTGTCAGCAAAGTCCTGAGACTCAGGGAGCTTCCTATTGAACCACTAAAGTGGTTGCTCCTGGGGCTGGGAGCTGGGGAGGTGGGCGGAGCTCAAAGAGAGGTGGAGAAAGGCTGGGAAGATGTGGGAAGGCCGTGGATTCTTCCTTGTGGAATGCGTCACCCCTGAACTGTACCTGATGGTGCTCCAAGCTGCTCTCAGACATCTAAAAGCGGGCAAGAGAGTTTCACAAAATTTATCTTTGGAGTTTAGGATTTAGTTTGCCGATACTTCTGACTGCAGCATCTGCTGCCTGGGAATGTACTCCCCACCTCATTGCCGTTATTCAAGCTACCCTTTGCTAAGTGCTTAGTGTGCCTGGCACCATTTGAAGCTATTTCTTAGAACCAGTTCCCTTGCTCCTCTGTCCTCTGGCTTAACCCTACCCGCAGCCAGGTCCTCAGTGTGGTCCTGAAAGATTTGGGAGCTGCCATAGGCTGTGCTGTGACCCTGAGCCCATCCATTCGCCTCCCCTTTCTTCCTCCAGACCATCATTGGAAATAACCTCCCTGCTTCTCCCGCCAACAGAGCCCCCTCAATTTTTGCTGTTGAAGGAAATATCAGTCCCTGTAAGGTTTCTAATGAAGCAAATTACTTCATCATGAGGCTGAGGTAGCGAGACAAGAAAACATGGGTCCTAGAGAAAGACCATTCTCAAGAAGACAGCACACTGAAATCGGCCCTGTGGCACGCAGGAGGGTTCTAAGGACCTGATGACAACCCAGGTGGGAATGAAGGTACTCATGAGGGGCAGAGTTAAGTTCATGGATTTATGCATCATACAACCCAGTCTGTATACTTGCTGTGGCAGCACCAAGCTGTGTGCTCATGGACTAGTGCCTCAGCGTCTCTCAGCCTCGTCTTCTCATCTGTGAATGGGGAGCATTGCGACAGCTCACATCTCAAAGGTTTCCATGGAAATCCAACTAGCCATAAGATGCACTACGTCAGTCAGGGTCTTGTCAGGAAGCAGAAACCATTCTGGGTGTTCTAACAGGGACAGCTGAATAGCAGAGATTGGCTGCAACTGTTCAGAAGGGCTTTCAGAGTGAAACCAAGAAGGTTACCCAGAGATTGGTAAGTACAGACACACCCCAGGCTCTTAGGAATGCCAAAGGGAAAGAGAGCTTCCAGAACTTACAAGCTCTGTCTGTGAGGCTGCTCCAGGGCCACTGGTGCCCTGCTGCTGTTCCCATGGCTGCCAGGACATGGAAGCAGGAGCTCATGCCCTCGCAGATGTTGCACCCACCGAGAAGCCCAACACATCACAGGTACTGTCCCTCAACAACAGCACAGTGCCCCTGAAGTCACCTCCCGATGCCTCCTGTTATTTCCACCTGGGCCAGACAGGCAATTAGTTAGGTGAGATACAGCAATAATGACTTCTCCCTTGCTGCCGTTGTCCAGTATTCCGCGAGTGCTTCCCACTGACTGAACCTAGCCAAAGCTGGCAGGGGTGTTTGGGAAACGTAGTTTTCAGGTTTCCAAACCTTGGAGGAGAAAATAGAAAAGTGAGCATGAAGATAAGAGCTAACCAGCAAACCACAGACACAAGGAGTTCACGTAATTCCTGGCAAGTAGTGTTTGATTTTGTCAACTATCAACACCATCATCGTTATCCTTCTTTTTATTTCTGCAACTGACAAGTAGAAGGACTTTAATTAAGCTACTTCGCCCGTCCAGTCTTTAATTTCTTTACCTTTAAAGTGAAGAGGGTGCGCTGGATGAATGTTTGTGTCCCTCCCAATACATTATTTTCTTCCTGCCTCGTTAACTCTGCCCTTTCCTGCCTCGTTCATCCAATCAATGAACATTTGCTCAGCCCCCTATGTGAGCCAGGCACCAAGCAGGCAACTACAGCCACAAGATCAGCAAGGTCAGAGTTGTACTAAAAGTCATAAGCTAGCAACAAACACAAACAAATGAGTAATTTTGCTACTTAGTAATCTTGAGCTCACTCTGCTATTAGGAACTAAACAGACTCCCAGTCCAGTGCTCTTTACTGTTCCCTCATTACCTCCCTGGCTATTCAAGCAAAACCCACAACCAGGGAAGATATTTTCTTTGGCTTCTAGATGCACACATAACCAGTAGTCCCTTTCTTCAACAAGCTCCATTTCCCACTGTCCATCATCTGCCCTTCCCCCACTGCAGCTCCAGTACCAACTTGTGGATGATGTAAGAGGGAGATGAGCTGCAGAGTGGGACAGCAGCCTGGGGCCTGATCAGCACCTGCAGAGCAATCAGGGTAATAAGGAATGTAAAAATATGAAAGCTCTGGGTCATCATGATTTCCCTGTTTGCCCAATTCGTCACTCTGCTACCCACGGATTTCCCAGTATTCCTCATGACCCTAATGTGGACTGGGAGACCCTGTGTATTCCATCCCTTCTTCCTGCTCACTCTGAATGCATTTCAAATATTGCCGTGGAAACATCAATTCCCCAAGCCAAGAAGACCCTGTTTCCCAGAAGCTACTTCTACTAACTCCAGAATACAGATGAGTCTGGCCCAATCACACGCTACATCTGGGCCCAGTGGATTTGCAGCACACCTGCATTGGAGGTAAATCGATTGGTGCTTCTTAATCCTGGCTACTACCAGGCAGGTTCTCTCCTACTCATTGAAGCTTAGTAGCAACATGCCCTTCACTGTAAAGAGAATTTTTTGTCCTCTCACTTGGGACAAAAGGTCAAAGTTTAAATCTATATTTAATGCCATTTTCTGAAAACTGGATTTGTGATTCCCTTTATGTTGGTATTACATATCTTAAGGGATTTCAGGGGGAGAGATCTGGGAAGCCCAGTTTCTGAGAATGACCTTTACTTTAAATGTGTAAATAGGATGGAGCTTGTATTTCTGGTTTTAAAACCTTCTAATTGTGCTTCCAAGACAGTTCTGGAAAGCGTGGGCTGTGGTGAGTGGCTATATGGAAGCCACTTCGAAAAGAAGAGACTTTGCTTTTTGTCTAACATAGACGAAAGGCTGAAGGTTAATGACTGTGCTCTTTTGGCCTGTGAGGGACAGTTTCTTTTGAAGCTTTTTACCTTGAGCTACAGTGATCCCACATTAGAATATGCAAATAGTACAGCCTTTAACTGTCTCAGAAAAGGGAAAGTTCAAATTTACTTAATTCTATTTTTCCTCTGAATTTTATAAAACATTATTGAAGTGGCATCAGAATATCATTCAGAATGTCAGTTTTAGAATATTTCAAATATTTACCAAAAGGTTTTCTAACGGCAGTTTCCACAGACTGTAGTACTAAAAGCAGATATAAAATTGACTTTCTTTGTACTTCATAAGTGCAAACTTGCATATGTAAAAAATAGGAATAGGGGTTTTTCAGTTTGCCAAGTATTCCCAACCAGTTCAGATAGATGACAAATACAAAAAGTGAAGGACAGGCAGATAGATAGTCAAAGAGAGACAAATAACTGCAATAATTAGTAAATATGCCATGATACACTTTTTAAAAACAGGTATTCTCACATAATCCAAAATTCTCAGACTCCTAAAATTTGGCAAACATTATTTGGAAACAAGACATGATTTGTTCTTTCTGGCTATAGGGAACAAAGGATGGCTGTGACATTTCATTTTCCATTACTCAACCTCATTATAAAATCGGGCTCTGGGACGTTTGCGGTCCATCCAGCCAGACTGACCTGCCCTCACCCTCCCTGGGACTCCCCAGGCCCAGGCCAGACCCTTCCCACCGCCAGCCGCTGTCCAGCTGCTGACTCCGCACAAGGTCCGCGGATGAGGACGGTGACCTGAGAGGGGGGTCGCCTTCCCGCGGAGGAGAAGGTCAAGGGACAGAGAAACGTGTAACTGATCCAGGATCAGTCCAAAAGTAGTAGAGCCAGGTGGCAACTCCAGGCTTTTCTGAAACCACAAGCTGCCCTCGATCCCACTCAGCTTCAAGATGAAGTTCCCCTGACTCCACCTGGGAAGAAATGACCCTACAAAGCAAGCCATTTCTCAGAGCATTTATTTTTTACTTTCAGCCACGTACATCCAGTGAATGCCTTCTCCAGCAGAAAGCAAGCTCAGAAACAGGACGAGGCAGGTATTGGCTGGCATTTTCAGCTACTTAAATGACCAAACCAGGTCTCTTTGTGGCCAGCACTAAGCTGGTCAGACGGACCAAAGCTTTACAAGCCGAGGGCAAATTTATTCAGTTTATAGCCACAGTGAACTTCGGTTTTTCAGAGAGGGATCTAAAGATCTACTTATGAGTCGCCCTAAACTTTCCTCTTGGGATATAACCTTCAGCCCCTAAAAAACCCATAGAAATGCCTCAGTTCTCCTGCCTCTATCCCTTCATTGTTTCCCTGGTTGGTCTTTGTTTCTTTTTTCTCCCAAGCTGGGCTCCTCCCACTGCCTTCCCACCTTTGTCCCTTTGCCCCCAAACAGCTGTCACAGAAGCCACTGTTGACCCTTGCCTTTGCACAAGGCCTCTCTCTTCCCTGGACATCCTTTATTTAACTGTGGGCTGCCTTAGGCGAAGCTGATTAAACTGGCCTCCTTCACTGCCGCGCTTTCTTCCCTGGGGCTTTGTGCTACCTCTGGCTTTCTTCTTACCACTCCTGTGATCTTTTACCTTCTGTTCTCCGAGCTCCCTTCAATTCTCCCTCTGCACTTGGTTTCTATGTGACCTCTCCTGTTCCTTCAATTTTAACTGTAGCAGACTCAAGGGAATATTTTTAAACACACACACACACACACACACACACACACACACACACACACACACACACGACCCTGAACACACTATCTTCCTCCTATTTACTACCATTCCTTTCCCAGCTCCTCCTTTCTCTTTTAAGGCTGGTTGCCACCATGTCAAACTAAAATCGAGTTTTATTGTTTTTGCCTGAGGCTGTTTCCTATTTCATTCTGGAATTCCTAACCTGTAAACCTGAGGTATTCATGTGATTTGTCATATTGAGACCTTTTCCTTTTTCCAAAGGTTTCCAGGAGTCATTCTCATATACCATTCTTAGCAAAAATGTCTTAATTTAGGGTCCTTGTCTTTTACTCCTTGGCTAGTGAAATATTTGATTTTTCATGATATAGCCCAAAACAAAAACCCAAACTGGCCAGATGTGATGCAGGTGTGTAGTCCCAGCACTCTAGGAAGCTGAAGCGGGAAGATAGCAAACTCAAGCTCCACCTGAGCAATTTAGTGACTTAGTGAGATCCTATCTCAAAAGGGTTGGGTATCTAGCCAAATGATATAAAAAGGGCTGAGTGAGAGGGCCCTGAGTTCAATCCAAATTATCTCAAAAAGCAAAAAGGGAAAGAGAGAAGAAAAAGAAAGAAAGAAAGATAGAGAAAGAGAGGTTTTCATCTTTGAGACAAACTTGAACTGCTCATCTATTTGTACAGTGTATTAGAGGCATCTTTGTTTTTGCAGGCATTTAATAAATACAGATGTGTCACAAAAATGGTTTAAAAAGTGGTCCCTAGAGTCAGGCAGACCAGGATTCAAATTCTGCCAAGATCTTTGACAATCTCTGGGACCGTGGGAAGTGCTGTACTCTCTTTGAACCTTATTTCTTCTTCTGTAAAATATAAGTTATAACTTAAATGTCTTTCAAATGGGCTTGTTGTGAAGATTAAGTGAAATAATGTGTAGGAAGGCTTAGCCTAAAGTCTGGCACAAAATATCAGTTCAAAAATATTTTGTATTATTAATATTATTCAATAGAAAAGAAACAAACTCCATGGGTCAGAATCATAGCTTCTTACAGCTTTACTTCTGGTTATAATTTTTATGTTAAAATTTCTGCTTATTCTAGATTTGCCTAAGCGATTACCCTTGCCTCATAGGCCACTTTCTAGTTTCTTGCCTGTGAGGTACATTTTGGGTATGAACAGTTCAGTATGAATCAGGCAGCTTTCCAGGTTGTGTAACAATCTCTCAGCTTACCTCTCCACTTTCTACTGGCCTTCACCGTCTGAGAGCTTTGAGGTATCTGGGTGTCACCTTGGGGAGCAAGTGCGAGCCTTAGGAAAGAATTCTTTTTGACTCGATTGACCCCTCCAACCAGCTCTACGCATTAGGTATAGGTAAGCTGGACATGTACACAATTCTATGGAGGTTTTACCACCAGTTCAACCCATTTCATTAAATTGGCCAGTATATTTAATAGCATTTTAAACAGGAATCAATTCAATCAAAGAAACAAGGAATTAGATGTAGTCATAGGTTCAGCTTTCTCTTTTTCTTTCTTTTTTTTTCTTCCTGGTTGTGGATGGGTCACACCACAACTGAGACTAAACAGTTGGATCTGGATTACATCGACTTACTTTAAAGCATTTTTGAGGAAGTTGCCTTGACCAGAGTGCTAAGAAGTAGGCATTTCACTACCTTCTCAGCAAATTTTTTCATTAGTCCCGTAAAATGAAAGTCTGAAGCTGAAATGTTAGCAGTCGTTCCCATGAGAAGGAAAGGAGATTGGTTTTGCTGCCAGGGACAAGAACTGGCCACCAGGACACTTGGAACTCGCTGTGTGATTATAATCCTTGAAGGTGCTTAATTTTCTCTCCTCAACCTCCACATCGGTAAAACAGGAGTACATGGTAACCTGGAATGACCAGTGGTTAACAGGCAGGAACAATGCTGAGAAGGCATCATGTGACATAACCAGTGAGAGTCTCGGATATAGAGTTATTGACGATTACCTAGTCACCTACCCACATCCCAATTTAGCATATCTTGTGTGTTATGCATACTACAAGTTAAAGGTAGCAAAAAGTACAAATTTATTTTGCAAAAAGTCTTCACACAAAGCTAGTTTGGAGTTGCTGTCTGAGACTCTAGCTTCATTCTAGCTGACTTTTTGGACAGAAGTTCTAACCGTGGGTGTGATCTCCCTGGTTCTGAAGTCTCCAGCGTCACCTGTTTCACACTCCACCCCTCTTCCTCCAGCTTTGTACTGTGGCTTCCAGTCCTATTTCACAATAAAGATCACAAAGCTTCCTTCTGCTGCTAGGTCTCGAATATGCCCTGACATTAACCCTTGAGAGGCTACAGAGTGGGGTCACTTTTCTCAGTTCTGTTCCAATATTCACAGTTGTGGGTTATCTGTATTGCAAGAATATACATTCCCTTCCTCTCCTTACATGACTTCATAAAGCCGATCTCCTTTGAAGGAAGGTGATGCTTCCCAAAGTTGAACTTTTGTGAAGAAAGTTGTGTAGCATCGCTCTGTCCTCAGGTTATTCCTGCCAGTGAGCCAAACTGTAGAAACAGCCCTTCCCAAACAGCCTACCACACTTCAACCTGGCTGCTCCAAATAAATTAAGTCACACACCCTAGTTTGGGGGGAATGATAAGGTTAGATGTTCACCTTCCCTCAGCGAAAGGACCTGCCCTTCCTGATTCCTGAGCCTCATCCTTTCTCTTCTTGATATTCTTCTTTATCCTCTTTCTTCAGTAAATCAACTTGATGCACATGGGAAAGTGGTCTCCAGTGGGCAGCATGCTCTCATTTATGCCCCCATCCATGGGGAAAACAGATGGAATCATTACGCCCCTGAGTCCTTTGGTGGAACCAGGCCAGCAGTCTGTCAACTTGGAATGTCTAACGATGGAGATTCTTACAGCCAATCTAATTACAAAACCCCACAATTCCTCCAGGCCATGAATCATCCTCCACCCAGTCAGCCCACAGAGCTTTGATATGGCCCTTCTCAGAGGCCTGGTCACATTGCTGACGTGCCAGTCTAACCCCCTCCCCTCCGAGTCCATGTGGGGCTGGGAGCATTACATTTTTCTCTGTGCCCCTCTGTACCTAGGACCATGCCTGACACTTTGAAAGCCCTTGCTAATTGTCTGTCAGATGAATAAACACAGCTAAAATATCAGCTGACAATTGACTCACTTCAAAGGATGAAGAATTCTATTTCTGGAAACTGTACTGAAGTAATTGGTTCACAGATTAAATCACTGAAGTGTTTACTGGACCAATGAGTGAGTGACTTTTTTGGCACCCTGCATAGTAAGTGACACATCTTTGATTAGTCACCAGGAATGTCAGTTTATCCACCAAGTTTTTATTGAGATCCATCTATGTCCCCAGGACTAGCCCAGTGCTCTTGGGGACAGTAGTATGGAAAGGAAAAGATAGTGGAGTTATGAGTCCTGTGTCCTAAGCCCAAGAATCTTAATTTTAATGAAGAGGAACAAACTCAGGAAGCCTATTGTAGAACGCTTGTGACACATCAGGCTGTTCCTGGATCCCCGGACAAATTTTCTGGGATGTAGACATAGCTCAGCCAGCCAAATTGGTTCTGGTCACAGTGTCTGGAGGCCACATCATGTCACAATGCAGTATGGTCACATCATTAAAACATCCAGACATGCGTCCAAGCATTGTCCAGCCAAACCAGTGTCTGTGGGGAGATGAGTGGTTCCAGTGAAATCACAAGTCTGGGAACAGAAAAGCCACGTCAATGAACACGCCAAATGGGCAGTGATGGGGACACACCACCCTCTTCTGTCGGAGCTGTTGCCTCTTCCTATCTGCTAGATTCCCTAATTTTTCTTTCTAATGCAAGTATAGTAGTCACATTTTAAAAAGTAACTATACCTGTTTCCAAAATCTTGTCCTTCACCTCCCTGCACTACAGCACTAAAGAAAGCTAAAAGTGATTCTTCTCAGCCTATACTTCTGATCTCTACGGCCAATGAGATGGAAGCTTAAGTCATCTGAGGGCTTCTGAGAAGGCTGCAACATTCTTGATACTGCCCCGCCAAACCCTCTTTTCCATCTTGGATGCAGATATGATGCCTCAGGTTGGAGTGACCCTCGTGAGAAAGAGTTCAATATAAAAACAAATAGATCAGTTCCTGACATCATCGAGCCACCAAGGCAGGCTTGTTATGGGAGAAAAATCCAACTTTGCTTAAACTGCTGATGTTACTTGCAGATAAATGTACTTCTACTTCGGATAACAGTGGAAATTTTCACTTACTTGAGAGATGATCAATGATATATCAACAATGAATAATGTGTAGGAAAGAAGAAAGCTCCAGTAAGACACTCTGAGATCTCTAGATCCACAAAGACATTTGTGGAAGGGCCATCGTGTTTGGCTGTGGATAGTACATGGGCCCTTTTCCTGCCTCCCATAAAACTTTAAAAATGACCAGTGTTTTTAACAATGAAACCTCAACTAGAACCAACCAAAACTATCTAATTAGAATTCTCAAGTAATTGGATAACTCATATCATTCATAATTTTTTGGATTAATGTGTTGAAGTTTTAGAAAGACCTTTTATATGCATCATCCAGCATGACTGCCACACATTTTATTAGCTCCAGAAATAGAGACGGGCAGAGATGTGCCTGCCTTGTTTTAGAAGGGCAATCTTGAAATTTCAAGAAAATAGGTCTACTAGCTTATGAGTCATTGCACATAAAGTATATGCCAGTTTTATTATTTTTAATAAAATGTTATTAGGCAATGTAGCATGCTGATTCATACTAGCATTATTCATAAAAGCCACAGGGTAGTTATAACCCAAATGTCCATCATTAAATAAATGGATAAGCAAGAATGCATACAGTAACATATCATTTGGTTATAAAGCAGATTAATGCACGTGAACCTTGAAAACATCATGCTAAGTGAAAGAAGCCAGATGGAAAGATTACATGTTGTGTGATTCTGTTTGTATACAATGTTCAGAATAGGCAAATCAATAAAGACAGGAAGCAGATTAGTGGCTACTGAGAACTGGGCAGACAGGGACACGGGGAGTAATGTTAGTGGGTTTGGGGCAATACAAATATTCTAACAGTGATGATGGTTGTATACCTCTGTGAATACACTGAGTTTTATAATATGTACATTATACCTTAATAAAGATTTCGTGTTGGTTAAGAGCTCAGTCTGTGGAGCTAAACTTCTTGGGTTTGAATCCCAATTCTGCCACATACTGATGGTGATTTTGGCCAAAGTACTTAACTTTTCTACCCCTCAGTATGCACATCTGTAGAGTGGACATAATAATACTCCCTACCCCATAAGACTGTTGGGAGGGTTAAATTAATTAAAATATGCAAAGTGATTGGAATCCTGCCTTACATACAGGGAGCACTATGGTAGAATGTGTACCATGATTTTTTAATTATTATTTTCATTCAAGCCTGGGTTTATTTGCGAGAGGTTCTCACTCTGTAATTTAGGCTGGCCTCAAACTCATAGCGATCCTTCTGCCTCAGCTTCCCAAGTGCTGGGGTTACAGGCATGTGCCACAATGCTCGGCTTTAAGCCTGGGTTTTTATTTGTCACAAAAATCATTCTTCATACCAAGTTATAAATAAGTCTGTTTGGAATTTTTCATGATTTTTGATGTGGAATTTATTACCTTTTCCTTTTCTCTTTCCTACCAAAATTGACACTATTATGGGCTTGGTCACTTGGTCACAAACATTGGAATTTGGAACACAAACAAATATCACCCAGGCTTCATCAGCTGGAGATTATACACGTACACATGAAAAGCCATGATTCTGAACTTCACACATGCCCAAATAGGACACTGGGGTGTCCTTCCTTTTCATTCTGGAAGTCCAGAAAGAAACTTGGTAAGCCTAGAGATCATCAGTCAACTTCAGTAGGTATTCACATGTCCTTCACGTCTGTCCAGTTCCCACAGAGCTGCCCTAAGAGCCCCCGATGCCTCTGAAAAATTTGTATTTCGAAGGCATCAATTCCAACCCAGGTTTCTGTCTGTAGTCTGCCCAGAACAGGGCTATGGGCCCATACAGAAGCAAGAAGACACACTTCCCCAGTCACACTGTTACCCGGACCCCACACCCAGAATCTCACAAACATTCTCAGGAGAATAATTTTCTAGTGCTCTGGGTCTTATTCCTCTAGTCATAGGCTCAAACCCTGTCCACAGACCAGATTCAAGATGGTTCCGCCATTCTGTCTGCTATCTTCCTTTCTCTCCTGCCTCTTTCCCCTATCAGTTGAAAAAAATTTTTTAAAAATTCTCCACGCCATTGAAGGAATGGTGACAGAGAGATCCAGGCAGGAGGAGAAGAGTGGGCTTGTCTCTACTAGCAGAACATGGGAACCAGCTTGGCCAGCAAAACGCTCTACCTGACGCTGATAGGGAACTCTACCTAGACACTGTGAGAGTAGATAAAGGTACTCTTTTAAAGGGTCAGGCAATACCAGTTCATTTAATAGTTATCAACTGATTCCCATAAGCCTGGCACAGGGCCAGCGCCAGGGTACCACAATGAATGAATGCACAATTAGCCTAAATCATAGTTTCCAATGAGGTGAACCAAGGATGAATTCAAACATAGTTTTTCTCCATTGAAACATCAGTGACATGCTACCACACTTGGATGAACAAGACACATTTCCAGCCTGGCCCCTTCAATTCCCTCCATAGAGAATAGAAAGATAAACATTTTTTTATATGCAGTTGACGTGGTTTTATTTTCATGAACTAGGAGTGGCCTTCATAGACAACAGGCCCCTTTCTCTAATTACTGCCAGAAAGAAGAGCTACAGACCATCTATTCTGAAACTACATCCCCAAACTTTTAACTGACTCAGAGTTCACAAACCTAAACAGCCGTTAACTTTTGCTCTATAACATAACCAGATGTATTTGATACTTTCTAATCTAAAACTTCACATTCATTACATTAAGACTAGTTCTCAGGTGGTCATTCTAGAATATTCTACTAGGATAAAGAAAAATTCTCTTGGGACAGGTTATGTAACTTGTCTAAAAAACAGAATAAAATGTTTCTGGAAGAATTTTAAAATGGAGAGGTAAGCCAGGCATTGTAGCGTGTGCTTATAGTCCCAACTACTCAGGAGACAAAGTAGGAAAATCACTTGAACCCATGAACTCAATAGCAGCCTGGGCAACATAGTGAAACCTATCTCAAACAAAACAAAACTAACTTTTCATTAATATCATCTACCTCTAAGAGTTCTGGTTAACAGAAGTGTTATTATACCCTCTTGAAAAAGTGGTAACCCATTCAAAATATTGCCCAGCAAGTTCTTAGGGGGACTGGTTCACTGTCAAATGGTGATATTTTTACATCTACAAAGGTAAGTCAAAAATTGAAAATGGGGACTAGAATGAATATTTGTACCCAGCCTATAAAAAGATGTTCAACATCACTAAACATTGGAGAAAAGCAAATCCAAACCATATTGCAATACCACCTTACACCCATTAGTATGACTGTTAACGACAACAAACAACAGAAAGCAAGTGGTGGTGAGGATGTGGAGAAATTGCAGTCCTTGTGCACAGTTAGTTGGTACGTAAAACATTGCAAGCTCTATAGAAAACAGCATGAAGGTGCCCCCCAAAATTAGAAATAGAATTACCAGACAATCCAGAAATAAATTTCAGTTCTGGGCATAAATCCAAGAAAATTGAGAGTGGGGTCTAGAAGAGCTATTAATATGTCCATGTTCATACATAGGTAATTCACAATAACCAGGAGACAGAAGCAACTCAAGTATTTATGGATAGATAAGTGGATAAACAGACTATAATATTATATACATATAACAAAATCTCATGCAATCTTTAAAAAGAATAGAATTCTGATATATACTACAGCGTGGATGAACCTTGCACACGTTATGCTAAGTGAAATTAACCAGACATAAAGGGATAAATATTGTATGGTATCACTTATGTGAGAAATCTAGAAGTCAGATATACAGAGTAGAATAGAGGTCGGTCACCAGAGCATACTTGTTCATACTGGATGGAGGGGGAGACAGGAAGCAGGAAGCAGGAGATGAAAGGAGCGTAAAGGATGTAGAGCTTCTGAATGGAAAGGTGGAAATGTTTTGGAGCCGGATGGTGATGATGGCTATGCAACAATATGAATGCACTTAACATCATTAAGTTGTACACCTAAAATGATTAAAATGATAAATTTTATGTTGTATGTATTTTGCTGCAGAAATTTTTAAAAAATGAATAGGTATAGTCGGAATTCTACTTGCATGTATGTGAGATATGATCACCAGCCACTTATTCTCTTCAAGATTCTAAAGCCCCTCTCATCCCAGCCTGATTGTGCTACCACACAATTCACACCCTGGTCTCTGTCCCGTTGTCCACTAAGCTCTGTCTAATTAGGTGGCATTATAGTATTGACAAAAACAACGTTTCCTCTTTACCATCAGCACAGTACAGCTTGTAGTTGCACACTGAAGAGGGATAATTTCAGAAGGTTCCAGCTGGCCTTCCTCAAAAGGTAAAAGAAAATCCAACATTTTTAAGATTTCTCTCATCTTTGGTTGTTTCAAGTGAATGCTTCCTCTGAAGGACAATTTCAGTGTTTCTGGGATCTCTTAAGAAGAGCATAATGAATGTTACAGAACCAGCCAAGTTAAAAAGAGAGAAGAGAAAATATTGCCGACTTGCAGAAATCCCCTCTACCCCACTTACACCAAAGAAGCCACATCTTCATCCTATAATAAATGCAAACTTGGAAAGGTTCACAAGCCTGCCTTCCTCCTCAGCTAATGACAGCCTCAATTATGGGGCCTAATCCTGCATTCCTGACACTCCCCTCTTCCTTGCATAACTTCCAGGGGAGTCAAAGGGCCCTCCGCCCTGGCCCTGGCCCTGGCAGGGAGACATTAGCTATGCAGGAGCAGCGCCCGGGGCGTGCTGGCGAATTTAAGGGTCTGTTCGTATAACTACACACACTTGGAAGCCTTAAATCCTCACACTTTGACTCTTCACCTTACACTGAAATAAAAAGCCCCAGTAACTCCATTAAAAAATATAAAATTCCTCCACAGGAAATGAATACTAGTTTGCTTCCAATTTATGTTGGTTTTAGGTTTCTCTTTCCCCACCCCCTTTTTACTTTTAATATTAGTGTCCAATTCTATGGAAAATATTTTCTATTAGAAAATAAAACACACACACATCATGCTGAGTCTTTCCATTTTATTTACTAAACTGGGAAAAACATCTTTGATTTGCTGCCTCTCACTCCGCGGTAAGTCAGTGGGAATTTCTCGCAAATTCACCCACAGGCCATTCTCTTTAAGTCACCCTAGGAGGACGCCTAATGACCTCTAGCTTATTGAGAAGTGGCCTTGTTTTATATAAACTAATCATCCAGCCAGCTATATTAATAACGAGGCAATAACTCATTTTCATCCTAGGCACACACTGTGCATTATCAGTCTCCTAATTAATCCCAGGCAATTCCGGGGGCAGGTATTATTAGTTCCAATTTTCCTCACTGCTCCTCAAGCCGGAGACTCGGCAAACAGGAGGTCACGCTCCACGTCCCACAGGCCTGCCCCCGAGTCCCAGTCCAGAGCGCGCTCCCGCCCCGCCGCCTCCCTCTGGACCGGGGAAGCCCTGGGAACCAGCACACCTCTCCTGCTCCCTGAGGCAGGGGGGCTTCCTGTGGGAGAAAGAACCTGGGCAGCAGACATCCGGCGAGCCTGCGTAATGGACAGAGTCAACAGCAGCCTCTCCAGAGGCGGAGAGTAAACTCGAAGCCTCGGTACACTGAGTGCCGCCTGGCCTTTGTTCTGGGCACAGAGACCCTCGAACACTCTCTTCTGAGCCCTCCTGGCACCTACCTTTGTCTCCAGGCTGCAGGGAGGTGGCTCCAGACCCCCACCAGGGTGCTGGCTGTTCCGGGTCCAGGTCTTCAGCTTCGTGTTTCAGATCTTGCCCCAGCGTCTCCCTGACACACGCACACACACACACACACACACACACACACACACACGTGCTCGCATACGAAATAATAAGTCTCAGAGCCTTGAAGATATAGTCTCCAAAGTAAGAGACTCAGGTTCACTGACAAAGGAGTTTCCCTTCCTCCTCTTACCTCCCTGGTTCTCAGAATTTGGCAAAGCAAGTATCAACTATGAGCATGACTTCCTACGATCATCTTCAAAAAAGAGCAGGGCTGAGGGTTTAGCTCAGTGGTTAGAGTGCTTGCCTAGCAAGTACAAGGTCCTGAGTTTGATCCCAGGTGCCAAAATAAAAAAGAAAAACAAAAAAAGGACAGAGTTCCCTAAACACCAGCACCCTTGAGCCCTGGCAACTCCATCCTTGTGCATAGTGAAGAGCACACAGAGGAGGGTCAGGAGACCTGGGTTCGACTCTACCATTTACTGGATGGGTCATTTAACCTCCCCAAGCCTGATTCTCTCATCTCTGCCAGAGAGACAGTGATACTTGTACTGTTTCCTCTGCAGAGCGGGTGGTGAATCAGTGACCACCTCAGTCTCTTTATAAGCTTCTGTTCCAACCAGGCAGTCAACTTAGTTCAGCACCAAGGCCTTCTCTTGTCATTCTGCCTCCCCAGGCAGTCTCATTCGCCTCAATAGTGAGGCGTCATCATTCTGTCCACTTGCCCTGGGATCTATTTTTAGGATTTCTGTGCCTCAGCCCCCACCAACTCATTCTGTCACCTGCAGCCCTTGGAGAAGGACAATGAGAAAGACGAGGAGGAGGAGGAGGAGGAGGAAGAGGAAGAGGAGGAGGAGGAGGAGGAAGAGGAGGAGGAGGAACTGCTCTTAGGAAGAGCCTGGCATTTTGCAGGCCCACCAGGGAGGTTCCTTTGTCTTGGGTGGGAAAATTGAGAGGTGTGATTTATTCCCCAGAGTCCTCCTTGCAGATCACACCTTCCACAGGAATTTTCCTGAGATCACGCCCTTGCTGAGTTTCTCTCCCTTCCCTACTCTACCCTCCCCTCCCCCAATTCCCTGGGAACACAGCATTAATTAATATTATGTACATGACCCCCTTTTCTAGGTGTTTCTGGGGACTTCCTCCAAAAATAACACTTGTAGTTTCAGCTACACCCAGTCCACTCTTCTTCAAGCTCCGATCCATGCATCTAAATCGCTCACTGATAGTGCTTGTATCTCTCAAAGGCCATCCCAAGGTCAACATGTCCAAAACAGAACTCATGCTCTTCCTGCTTTCCCAGCTCAATGAATCTCTCACTCTCCACTCCTCATTTATGTCACCAGGAACAATCCTAGGACTCTCCCAAAGCTCTTCTTTTCCTTTCGACTCCACACCCCCCCACACACACCCCCCATCCTGCCCCGATGCCATTTCAAAACGCCTATTGATTTTGTCTTCTAAAAACACCTACAATCTGTAAAACTCCCTCCATTACCTTCTGTCACCATTCTGTCCAAGCTACCACCAGTCTTTTCAGGGTACCCACAATTCCCTCTAATGGGTTCATATACTTCTCTTCCAATTTCTAACATTGGCGATAGTTCTAAAATACCAGTCTAGTCACATCATTTCGCTACACAAAACTCTTCTGTGGATCTTCATTGGTCCTAAGAGAAGCACAAAGCTCCTCGGCGCAGCCCGTGAAGCCCTGCATCATGCCCACTTTCTTCTCTTCTCTCCAGCCACAGGCACGTGCCTTCTTTTGTCCTTCAGTGCGGATACTTTTCCTTCCCTCTTTACCTTGTTCGTTCTTACCAGGCCTTCCTCTCCGCTCAAGCGTAATGCAACCTGACCTCCTTGCCTAGGAAAATTCCCCATTTCAGCTTCCTGGAACACTAAGTACTTCTCTTTCTTAACATCTGCCATAGTAACAAGACGCTCAGTCCAGTGATCACATCTGAGTGCATCTGTGTGGTCACATGACTCGGCCACTCAAGTCCAAGTTCCGTGAGGCTGGGGGCTACGCCTGTTTTGTTGCCCCCTTAGCCTTTGCAGCACATGGCAGGCACACAATGAATTTCATCATCACTAAGCGTAGAAATTTAGAAACTCCAGAAGGAAGCGAGAAGGTTTCAGGTGTATTTCCCTCAGTACGAGCAGGAGCAGCGTGTCTCCTGTCGCTGGAATCTCACCGTTGCTGCTGTGCCTGGGGTGGCGTGACCTGGGAAGTCAGAGGATTCTGCTAAAAATAGGGAACTGGCTTCTCTTGAGAAAGGGAAACATGAGACACACAGGTATCTGTTCCAAA
The DNA here is from genome assembly GCA_004026905.1 of Hystrix cristata. NCBI lineage: Eukaryota > Metazoa > Chordata > Mammalia > Rodentia > Hystricidae > Hystrix > Hystrix cristata. Next base: position 88,615 of record PVJO010004885.1, read on the forward strand.
ACATAAAACTGCTACTATCCCCTGCCTTAAAAGGAAGAGGTGTCCGCCACAGTGGGGCATGCCTGTATGCTCAGTTACTCAGCAGGCCTGACAACTTAGTGAGGTCCTTTTTCGAAATAAAAAGAATTAAAAAGGACTGAGGATGAAGGTTAGTGGTAGAGTGCTTACCTAGCAGGGGTTTGATTCTCAGTGACAACAGAAAGAGAGAGAGTGAGAGAGAGAGACGGAGACAGAGAGAGACAGAGGGGAAATAAAAGAGAGAGAGAAAGAGAGACAGAGAGAGAGAAAGAGGGAGAAAGAGAGAAAGAGAGAGAAAAGAGGAGGAGGAAGAGAAAAGGAAGAAGGGGAAGAAATAAACACTAGTTTAAATTCTTTTTATCACTGAACCATTTAGTTTCTCAGTTAAGAGGGGAGAGGGGCAATTGTGAAGTATCAAGTGTCTACAACAGCCAAGATCTCGGTTTGGCTGCATGACCTCATTTTTTCATCACAGCATGAGTTACGTATTACTGGCTCCATTTTGCAGAGGAGGAAACCGAGGAACCAAAAATCCTATCCAACATAATACTCTTGTGAGTAGATGAGCAAGGTTTTCAATCCAAGGCTGCTTGAACAAAAAACCCAATTTCTTGCTTTGTGTAACTCCATTTAAGTCTCTGCTTGTACTTTCTGACAAATATCTGAAGGTTCATTTCCTTGAAAAAATATTCATCCGTGAATTTCTAGTATTCCCAAATGAACTATAATTGCTTCTGCTTTATTTCTTCATGAAAATCACCATAAAAGCTTTTCTCTTGATCCAGGAGATCTTGTATTTTGAAATACTGTGATTCAAAGTAAAGACCCAAGTTTGTGAAAGACAAGGACCAGATAACATTTATTTTGCTTATACTCTGAACCCAGGAGGTGCCCAATAAGAATCTGTGAGATGAAATTTAATCTCTTTCTTTGTACTGTTATGTTAAGACACTGTTACATTAGAAGTTTCTGTTTCCATTTATTTTCCTCTCTCAGCATTCCAATTGTTTTCAAGACCAAGAACTTGTCTTATAAAAATGAAGTAATATATTTGGAATCATAATAGTAAAGTTTTACTTTACAGTATCGGAGTCTGGGGATGGGAAGGAGTAAGTTTCAGTTGGGGTTGATGCTTTTGACCAGAGAAACAAATCCACACACCTTTGGTTTTCATTCCATCCGCTACGCAGACTCTCTGTGGCCCAAGGTAAATGGCACACCCAAGCTGATCCTCTGTCCGGGCCTCCAAGGCACGCCACAGCCTTGGCCCAGCCTCAGACACCCTGGAAGGAGGGAGCCCCACATTCTAAAAGAGAGAACATTCTCATCTCCTCTTGGCCCTGGGTGGTTTTGTATTTCTGTAGACGTTGCTTGCGTTGTGCTTACTCCAGCAGGCATGTCTTGCCGAAGTCTGCCTTGACTTGCCAATTCCTTCCAGTCTAGTCAGACAGTGGGGCCGGGAGAGAAAACCAAACTCTCAGCCCTGGGAAAGCCTCTTGATAATACCACTCAAGGCTGGCATTTAGACAACGCTGTATGTTTTATATGATGCTTTTATACATTAACTTCAGGACTGCAGCCTGCTGCTCTCTTTCTAGAACATACAGTCCCCACAACTTCCCTCCTCCTGGTACAGATCACAACCACACATCATCTTCCCTGACTACCAATACAAACTTGCTTTCATACGGTGTGCATTTTCCCAAAGCTCTCATTGCTCTCTGAAATGATTTAATTTTTTCTGTTTGATGTCTCTCTCCTCTCACTAGAATGTCAGCCCCATGAAGGCAAAGCACTGTCTTTATTACTTTCTCCCTGGAGCCTAAAACAATGCCTGGCACATTAAAAAACTCTCAGTAGAATGGTAGGTGAATAAATGACTTCTTTTGAATGTCCCAGTTCTAGAAGGGTCTCAGGTTTTAGAGATGAAACCTCTCGTGCGATTGTACAATACTAGCCTGAAGTCACATGGGTAATCTGTGGCAGTCACACCTGGAGCCCAGGTCTTCTGCTTCTGGTCTGGAGTCCTCCTGTAAAAGGAAAGTGAATTCTTCCTCCAAGCTTGGGTCATGCCGGGGACTCTTAAGAACAAGCACCCCATCCAGGGTCATTGAATGCCAACATTTTGGAGAAAAAGGCCTGACAAAACTCTGGACCTATTCCCCACATCAGAGACAAAACTCATCTCCAAGGTGCATTAAAAGGTAAACCTGAGGGCTGGGGATTAGCTCAGCGGTTAGAGTGCTTGCTTCGCAAGCACAAGGCCCTGAGTTCGATTCCCAGTGCAAAAAAAAAAAAAAAAAAAAAAAAAAAAATTAAAGGTAAACCTGAGACTGCTTCATAAGGGACCTTGTCTGTGGGCTGCTGCCCTTCTGCCCTGCACACACCATCTCGCTGATCACTCCCTTCCCCCAGCTCGAGGCCTGCTGGCCTCTGGGTCCCTCCTTCCAGGAGTCTCTGGCCTGGCTCTAGACTTTAGGCAATTTTTCTGACATCCTAATTTCTTGATCACCTGTGCTAACACGATCCTGATTTCCTTCAATATGTCTTTTTTCCACCCCTGGGAAATTTATGTCTGCTCTGGCATATGTCCCCATCTTCCTTTGTGAAAAGAGAGGCCAGGAAGGGGGAAAGCCTTTTAATATTTTTTAGCAATGTCTTCATGTTCTGTCAATAAATTACCTCTGCCAGCTTTTATAGGCCCTATTGGCCCTGTCCTGACCTCTTGTTCCTTCTGTACTAGAAAAATGCCTTATTATTTATCTTAGCCTCTCTCGCAATCTTCTTTTCATTCCTCACCTTTGCTTTCCTTATCATGTTTTTGCACTTTCTTAACTTTGTACTGTAATTTCTCCGGCTGAATCACTGTTTCTTTTTTTTTTCTTTTTCATACTTTCTCGCTTTCCTAGTTTTGAATATTTCCCCTACCACTGCCACATCCTTTTTAAAGCTATTTGTTTGGCCTGTTTTCTACATTTTGTGTATGTGTTGCTAGGTAGCATGTATTTTCTTTGGGCAGTTTTATTCATTTCTCTCTGATTACGCCCTTCCATCAGCAGCTGTTCTGTCCAATCTCTAAGTGCCCTTGGATGTTCTTGGTGGGAATACTTTTGTTAGCCTAGGTGATGTACATCTCTCACATGGCCTTCTAAGAGGGTCATGATGCCTGCTGAGCCTTACTTGAGATGTACATTAGTTTTCTAGGCTTGCCCTAGCAAAAAACACCACAGATGGGTGGCTTAAAGAACAGAAATTCATTGTCTCACAGTCTGCACAGTCCTAGATAAGTGCACACAGGATTAGTTTCCCCTGAGGCCTTCCCTCCTGGTTTGCAGATGGCCACCCTCTTGCCACTTTTTTCATGGTCTTTCTCTATGTGAGCACATCCCTAGTGTCTCTTATAAGGACACCAATCATATTAGATTCGTGTCCACCCCCAGAAGTCTCATTTTTAACTTAACTGCCTCTTTAAAGGCCCTGTTCCCAAAGAACAGTAACTATATGAGTCATTTTCTGTTGCTTGGACACAATACCTGACATACACAAAGTAAAGAATGAAGAATTTATTTTTGCTCATGGATTCTGAGAGTTAAGTTCATGGCTGGTGGGTTTCAAGGTAGAAACATCATGGTGGAAGGGGATGCCAGAGGAAAGTTGCTTATCTCGTGGAATTCAGGAAGCAGAGAGAACAACATCTTCCCATGAATGGCATACCTTCGGTGACCCTCTTCCTCTAACTGGGCCCCACTTCCTGATAGTCCATTCAGTACCTGAGTCTTTGGGTAACATTTCATATTCAAGCCATAACAGTAACATTCTCAGGTACAAAGAGTTAGAGCTGAAACATATCAATTTGGTACGAATGGAAGGGAGATGGGGCACAATTCAGTTCATAACAGGATGAGCAGTATACTCTGACACTGGACCACAGATCAAGAAGGAGCCAGGTACTGCAATTTTCAAGTCACTCATTTTCCCCAAGTCAGTCTGCCTGTGGGTAAAAGTGGGGTAATGTACAGGTATTCGAGGGAGCCAGGCAGCCCTGAAGCCTTTCACAGTATTCCCTTTAGTAGTTGAGTGAATCCCAAAGGGTAAATCCTGTGTGCCCACCAATAAAACCCATCAGGCATAAAGGGTGCCCTGCTGGGCTCCTTGGCCAATTCCTGTATTCGGGATGCCTCCGTAGCCACTGAGCACTGCTGCCAATGCTGGGCACTGCAGTCACCTCTCTTGGGCCCTATCCTGGCCCAGACCAAATCTCTCTGTATCTCAAAGCCACCATGGAATGAGTAGAAGTCCTCTTCCTTGCCACGCTATGCTGTGCCCTTGGGTGCCATGGTAGTGCTGACTTGTGCCACGTTTTATAGAGCTTTCAGTGAAGCAGAGCGCTTCATTTTGACTCTCTGGTCCCCTTCCCTTGTTCTCAGACAGGAGTCTCTGTGGCTTGGGCCAGGTAGATGTTCTTTGCGTCTTTGCTTTTTTCCTATCCCACCTTCCACCACAATGAGGTCTCCCACAGGCATTACTTAACACCTCCTGCAAAAGAACTTTAAATGAACACACTCAAGTATGGTTAACTGCTTGGGACCAAATGTCTGTGACCCCACCCCACCCCTAGCAAATCCCAATATTGATATCCTAACCACAAAGTGATGGTTAATTGGATCATGAGAGCAGAGCCCTTGTAAAGGGGATGGGTGACTATACAAAAAGACACTGGAGAGCTTGCCTACTCTCTGTGTGTGCTCCTCCATGAGAGGATAAAATGATAAGATGGTCATCTGCAAACCAGGAAGAGGGCCCTCACCACCAGACATATGATCTGCCAGGACTTTGATTTCTCCAAAATTCTGAGAAAAAGTTTTTTGTTGTTTAAGCCATCTGGTAGGTGGTATTTTGATTATGGCAGCCCAGATTAGGATACTATACCATAATGATCTCAGTTTAGAGTCCTCATGACTACACAGAGATTTTGGACAGAAGGAGGGCCCCATTCTGACTCCTGTCAGAGTCCAGTAGAATCTCGAGTCTCAGTTGTCAATCTAAACGGCATCCCAAGTATATCTCTTTCCTACCACAGGAAGTTGGAGGCAATCGTAGTGAATGGAAAAAAGAGAATGGAGGTGATAACAGATTCAACAATCAGGGCAAAGTTTATTCAGCCTTATATGTGCCGGATGTTTTGCTATTTTCTGGAATTGCAATGATAAATATGAGTAAGTATGATTAAAATAGTTACCCCTATTTTAGGATTTAAATCCTGGTGAAAGATCCCCATAAAGGTTTTTTTTTTTTTTTTAAAGCACAGTATTTTTGCCGATACAGCCCTTGTGCAGATTTTCCTTCTGGATATGGCAAATCCCTGTTGTTTCAGTTACTTTTCTCTCATTGCTGAGACACAATACCCGACACCCAAAGTTAAGGGAAGAAAGGTTTATTTAGCTCACAGTTTGTAGAGGTTTCAGTCGACAGTCAGCAGGATCCGAGACAGGATGGCAGGCAGACAGGCAGAAGGCAGCAAGGTCAGCCAGGGATGCAAGCAAGGGGACAGACAAGCCTCTTTCTGTCCCTTATATTTTATCCAGACTATCTGCCCTTAGGGTGGGTAGCACTCCCACCTTTAATCCTAATACCCTTAATCCTAGTATCACATCCTTGATCCCAGCAGAACTATGCCAAACCAATCAGTGGACTAATTTAGTAATCACACACTCTAGGTCCAGCCACCTCTGAAAACTCCCCTCCTATGAGCACACGAGGCTTTGTGGGGACGTCTAGACACAAACCACAGCACCTGTTGGGACTTCTTCACCCCCTCACTGTGATCCTCCAGGACCCTGTTCATAATCATTGTACAAGGCAGACCCCAGACACCCTAAGTGTGCTCAGGAAATGCGAGCTGTCTCAGTGGCTCCAAGTTGGTTCTGAAAGCAGCCTGGCACTTGGCACCTCGCTCTATCTGCTGCTCATCTTCCTGACACTTGCCGGCTCTGAGTTTATGCTGACTTTGCAATTTACATCTTTCTTCCTAATTCTCTCTTTTCTCAGTCCTCCCGGTGTCCGGATTGCTCGCATGCTGGGTTCCCCCGCTCTGTGCAAACTTCACTACCTTTGGAGCAGTGACAGGTCCAAGCTGATCTCCTCCAGGGCAGGGCGCATGCTGTTTCCTGGGGTTCTAGAATTCTTCACTGAGTTTCGCTCTTCTTAATGGCTTTGTGTGGTTGCCTGGGGTCTGTGTTACCTGCGTGTCTGCTCATGACAGCACCCCCACCCGATCCAGCCATCTGTTTGTTTTGGCTGCATCTCCTTCTTTATGTTCCCTCTTCTCAGGGAGAGTGAACAGCAGCTACTTCCTTGAGTCAGCCAGAAGTCCTTGCGACTTTGTCCACTGCAGAAAAATCGTCTCTGGATCTGCAGCAGCTTTTGTATGGGGGACAGAACATCAGTGCTCATTTGCTCAAGAGAAACAATAAAAACTAACACAAAACAAAAACAACCCTCTTACTCTGTTTAGACAGTTTTTCCTTTATGGATTGCAGCGCCCCTACACTAACCCACCAGGCTTTTCTGCCAGCTGCCAGAGATATATCCAAGCTGCTGTTTCACCCCTTGTCAGCCTGGGGCCGGGGTGGCTATGAGAGAGTTTCACAGTCTGGGGATGTTTATTTACTTTACTTTCTGTTCTCATAAACAGAGAAGGTTTCTGCAAGTATATCAAATGTGCTAACCTCAGTACTGATTGGTGTGCGATCACCTGGGGACCCTGGGGAGCAGTTGGATTAAATCCACTGGGATCGTGACACCTTTGCCTCTCACCTTGTGATTTTTCTAACTCTACTTTCAGGGGAAAAAATGAGACTCAGACGGAGCCTCCAGAATTCTGCCTCTTTCTGCTGGAATTTCTTGCTTCTGTTTGAACCCCACCTCTTGTGGCTAGCACTGGCTTTTTATAAATTCTGTGGCCTTTATGTTGCTTGGTCTGGACAGGGAATCAGAACTTCTGGCTAAAATATTACCTGCTGGTTTCATGTGCCCAGACTATGTCTGGTCCCCGCAGTGATGGATATGGAATGTCTGGCCAGGTACAAGGGCACTCGGGGTGGGCCAGCCCCTGGAAAGTCACCTCCTTGCTTGAGATTAAAGAAGCAGTACCTCTATGATGGGCATTGTCTCAAACTGGGCCTTTGGCTTCTTGCTGTGGGGCAGGGTGTGGTACGAGAAATGAAGGAAGCCTCCAGCCAGGGGCAAGAGCATGATTAGTAGGGCAAAGCATGGTGCCTGCTTTGACCTCTCTGTGGTTTGCTTCTTTCTTCATTAGGAGACTTCAGCACATCAAAATATTTGATAGGGAGATTCTTTAATATGGGGGACAAAATGACACCTATTTAATCTACTTTATCAGTAAGGACGATTAGAAGTTGTTTTCATCTGACCATCAACAGTCTTCAAATCTGTTGTAAAATGAGAATTTGATTTTGTGATGTGGGGAAGTCTATAAGTACGTGTAATAAAAGAGAAAGAGCACTTAGCAAAGAGTTGGAAGCCTCTATCTCTAATGCTAGACTTATTTCTAATGATGCCACTTTGGAGAAATCATTCTGTTTCTCTGGCTTCATTAGTGACCTCAGTGGGAGCAGTTTTAGTAGAAAAACTGACATCCTAATTGCCAAATCCATAGGCTAATTTTCATTCCTCATCCTTGTTGACAACTCTATCCATTCGGCACTCTTGGCTGCTCTTTCTTTCTCAAAACTGCCTCTACTCTCTGTCCCGAGAAGCCAGCCTGTCAGAATTCTCTCACTCCTTGCCCAGCACTTCACATTCTCCTTCTCCAGCGCCTTCTGCTGCCCCCCTACTGCTCACCAGTTGCCTGGTGCAGGTTGGCAGAATTTCCCCAGGTTCCTCTCCTCTTCCTGCACCTAGCTCATAAGTGATCCGAACCAATCCAGTGAAGCCAGCCACCACCTCTTTGCTGGTACCTGCCATGTCTTCTTTGGAACCCTCCCTTCTCTCTCCTGGAAGCTGGCCTGCCTTGGTGGCTGCCCACAAGATGCCCTATCTACTTACATGCGGTGCACCTTAAACTGAGCCCACACCAAGCTGAGCCCTGTATTCTTGAATATATTCTGCCCACACCTTCAACCTGAATCCTTCTGTATTTCACTTCGTAATCTGTCTGCCACGTTTACCTCTCCCTAACAAGATCCTGCTACCAACTCTACCAAGATCTCTTCCTCATATCTTCATATCATTGCCACTGCCATAGTTCATGTCATCAGGGTCTGTCTCTCGGATCTTTGAGCCAGTATGTAAGGCAGTTAAGAATGAGTTTAGCTGACATAAAGTTGAATTCGCCATGGTTTAGCCAGAGTTTGGTGTTTTTTATACACAATGAGAAATTCGGATATGGAAGATCCAGCACCAGATGCCTCCAGGGATGCGGCCTTCCTTCTACATTTCCAGTTAGCCATCCTTGACATACGGCAACAAGTTGTCATCAAAATACATATGGTGAATGTTTAAATTTTTAAAGTTTATTACAGTAAAAATCCATTGCCATTAATTCCCTTCAAAATACTCTCCCTACCTTGGAACAGACTTATCCCATCATTCTTGCCACTTTCTGAAATAGTTCTGGAAGTCCTCTCTTATGAATGTCTCTGTAAGATGTGATTAAAAAAATACAGCATGCTGCTGCTAAGTGCCATGTAATAGAAAGTCAGGCTTGTAAAAAACCCTAGTGTGTCCTTACCTACCATATTGACCAGATCTGGCATGGTGCAAATTTTGGCTCTTCTCCAAAGTCAAAATGGCCATCCAAGGTAAATGCTTTGAATCGGTTCAGGACATCAGAGCAGCCACGATAGGGCAACTAAAGACACTCATGAAACAAGACATGTTTTGAAACAAGGAGAAGTACTTTGGGGGGAGGGGGAATAATAGAAGTGTGTTTTTACCGTAATAATTTTTTAATTCAAACATTCACTGTATGTTTTGATCAAACTTTGTATCATCTGTATGCTTATTGCCTCATGGTCTCTAAATGGTTGCTCTTCACCCACATCTACACTCGAGGGAGGAAGAAAGAGAAGGGCGAAGGGCAAAGGCATAAGCCTCTTGAATCCGATGCCTTCTAAAGAACTCTCCTGACACATCATTCACGGGAATGTCACTTGCACTCTCTGCAAGAAGACCAGGAATAGTGGAGTGTTTGTTTTCTTTCTTCACCAGCGTATATTGTCTCTGTGAATAAAACTGAGGTTCTGTTAGAAAGGAAACAAGGATCCCAGCACTTGGAGGCTATGGGGCTGGAGGATTGCAAATTCAAGTCCTGTGTGGGCAACTTAGCAAGACCCTGTCTCAAAATGAAAAAAGAAAGAAAGAAAGAAAGAAAGAAAGAAAGAAAGAAAGAAAGAAAGAAAGAAAGAAGGAAAGAAAGGAAGGAAGGAAGGAAGGAAGGAAGGAAGGAAGGAAGGAAGGAAGAAAGAAAGAAAGAAAGAAAAGAAAGAAAGAAAGAAAGAAAGGAAGAAAGAAAGAAAGAAAGAAAGAAAGAAAGAAAGAAAGAAAGAAAGAAAAAGAGCTAGAGATGTACCTCAACCTCCAGTACTGAAAAAAAAAAAAAAAGCAGGAAAGGGAGGAAAGAAAGAAAGAAAAGGGAAAAGGAAGAAGGAAAAAGGAAAGGAGAATTGGTACAGTATAAGCAAACAACTAAGTATGCAGCAACCTGGTCTGGGCCTTGAAGGCCGTGTGATTTCCGGGGCCTGCTACCTTTGTGCAGATGGCCGTGGTTCTGAGGGCGGACTCCCTGAGTTGGAAGAGAGCACAGAGCCCTTCTAGAGCACCTTGCTACCTCTTGCTCTCTCTCAGAAGCCCCGGATTGTCCTTGTTATTTCACACCTTGTTCCCTGCATAAAGTGCCCTTGGGCAGAATATTCCCCTTCAGGAGCAGACCCTGGCCACCCATTTCTCTCCCTTCTCGCCATTGTCCCTTCTATTCTAACCCCCACTTCAGCAGCTCAGCCATGTAGTTGCTTCAGGAAGGTCACTCAGGACCTTCTTGACAGATTTAGAAGACTCTTTACAAGGGTCCCAGGACTGCTATCTGTGGAAGGCGGAGTCCCCAGAATTAGTGTTGTGTCCTTCGTGTATTTTACCAGAACTTTTCATTATAGTGAAGAATACTTGCTAGGCTTCTGATAAAATCAGCGTCCTGTTTTCATATAGCCAGTAACTCTTGTGCCTAATAGTGGTGTGCTGATCAATGTCTAACAACCAGCTCTCTGGGAATGCTCATGACTGGGAAGAGAAGTTCTGGCTTGTAGAGTCTGCCAGTTTCTGTGGTATAAATATTCCCATCATGTCCGCCATGATCCAAATGAACACAGAGTAGGAAAAAGCTATGGTTGGCTCACACAGCTCCAGCACAACAGCAAGAAGGAAAATACACAGTCATGTCTGAGCTCTAGAACCACATGCACAGCTTAGCAGGTGCTGCCTCGGCAGTATCTGCTCTGAATCTTCCCACTTTATCAGAACAGATCTCCCTGTGTTAGTCAGCCTTCCATCACTGTGACAAATTCCTGAGAGAATCAATTTAAAGGAAGAAAGGTTTATTTTGGCTCACAGTTTTAGAGGTTTCAGTCTAGGCTCACCTGGTTTCATTGCTCTTGAGTCTATGGTGACCAAGAAATATCCCGGTGGGAGGGGGTGGTGGAGTAAAACCGCTAACCTCATGGCATCTGGGAAAGAGGGGGGAGGTAAAGGGTGAGAGAGAGGGGAGATTGGGGGGAAGAGAGAGAGAGAGAGAGAGAGAGAGAGGGCGGGCATACTGCAATAATTGTACTCCCTTCAGCTGGGCCCCAGCCTCCTAGGTTTCCATCAGATTATAAATCCATGAATGGACCGATCCACTGCTGATGTTAGTCTTCGTAGTCCAATCACTTTCCAGCAACCCCACCTCTGAACACATGAGTCTTCAGGGGACATTTTAGATCCAAACCATAATACCCCCTTTCCCTGAGTTCACACTGCTCTTTGATAATCTTTTTCTTTCACAGAAGTGTTTTTCGAAAGTCTTTTCTTGAGTGAACAATTTCACTGTTCCGCACTACTGTATACAATTGCCTCAATCGTGAGCACTAACGCCCAATTGAATCGTAGTCTCATTGAAAAGACTGCCATACCTGCAGTCACCACCAGGAGTCGCTCTCTAGAATCTGGAACAAACAGCCGGCCTTAACAGCTGTCGCGCTAAGTGACTATCAAATGGAGGCACGAAAAAAGAAATGATGTTTTCTCTACCCAGAAGCCAATTCCTCCGCCTCAGTTAACTGACTATCTCTTATCACTGGGGACTGAATTTAAATGTCACCTCTAGAAATCCATCCTAGGACTTTCAGAACCTCCCTGCCACCAGCAAATTTGGTCAGACACCTCCTCTTTGAGCTGTCATGTCTTTGTAACCTATAGAATTTATCCCCCTATGAGCCTGCAATTCAGAGAGGTTTGTGTTTTGTTTTTATAAGATGGCCTGTCAGACCAAGCTTGAGGTCCGGCGTCCGGCCTGTGGATGGGGTGCCATTCACAGTAGGACTCGGGACACCTAGCAGAGTGCCTAATGCAAAGGAAGAACTTAATAAACATTAGAGAATGTGTGACTGAGCAAATCGTACTACTTTAAAATACTCCCTAGGGAGGCTTAGTTTAATTTCTTTTTTTAATTGCTATTATTACTATGTTTTCCCACAAAATTCCTGCTTTCTATATTATACTGGAGAGAGAGAGAGACAGACAGACAGACAGAGACAGAGACAGAGAGGTGGGAGGAAGAGATGTCAGTGAATTGCAGCTTCCAGCTGGTTATCATTATTTAAATTTTGGCTTTATCTTTGTGGGCAACTGAAGCCTATGATTTAAGCTATCTCCAGCTGAGCAAGGGAGACTAGTGCCCGCCCAACCACTCATATTTCCAGAATGCACTTTGCTATGTCAATACACGTTACTTGTCACATTGCCATGAGTCAGAGAAGTTTGATCTCTGTTGTTAGATTGTTGTCATGTGTCAAATCACACAGCCCAGAGGGAATGACTATGATGTCCAGGAAAAGCAGACCCTGAGCCATGGTCAGACTGCCTCCCAGACAAACCCTGTTGTATGGACCAGGAAGAGAAGAGCTGAAAAATAATGCACAGTCTCAGACACTGTAAAGTTTCTTTACTGTCATTTTTTTGCCACCCCAAGAGCCTCAAGCCTTCAAGTTTACCCACATGTAGAAATATACGTTTTTCTTCCAACTGCCTGTGGGCTGCTTCTCCCAAGATGGGCCTGGGATAAGAGGGGGTGTCTATCACTGGTGAATTAGGGTGGCGTCTGAGGCCCACACAGGGAAGTGCCAAACAAGGCAGGTTGGTACCTCCACAAACTCCTGCCCACTGTCTCCTGCAAAATGATAAGCTGAGAGATAATGTGCAAAGATAAATAGACTTAAGGAAGACAAATACACTTCAGGGAACACAAACTACCCAACCAGGAAGGCCAGAAGCATTGTTTGCTGGTAGCAGTGATCCTGAACTTTCTTTCTTTCTTTCTTTCTTTCCTTTTTTTTCAGTTGTTCCATGTTAAAGAAGAAAACAGGCACATGTCAGTCTCCTCACTGAAACACGCCCACACACTTGAAATCTTTCCTAGAAAGGCAGATGTAATTTAACTGAGTGTGCTTAGCACACTCAGAAGACATTTTTACAACACCTTCCAAATCCTCGATGGCTGATCTCGTGGTATGACAGCAGTATGCCACATTCACTGCACCAGACACGGCTTGGGAGAGTAAAATTTGTCACGTATGTAAATTGTAATCACGTCGGATGGTCATATGTGCTCATTTAGGCATTTTAACAGTGTGTGATGCTGTCCTCTCCGCAGGACTAATAAGCATTAGCCATAATGAGGTCAGTCAGTCAGGCATTATCAGGGGATTTAATTGGGACATGGGTCTCTGCTGAAGTGAAAATTAATAACTTTTGTCAATGTTCTGGTGAAATGTTCTGTCTTATTAAACTATGAGGGTCAATTAGAAAGCATTATGTAATAAAGTCCCCAGCAGCAGAACTCAAATTGAGTTATACCACAGTCATTAGTCCAGAGCGAGTGCATTCGAGAATGGAAAACCGGAGCGCCATATGGAGGATTTGGGTCAGATTTACAAGCATCGCATGCTAAGGCTTCGACAAGAAGGAAACAATTAAACGTAATACCGAAATAAATCAGCGCGCACGCGGGCTGTGGGGGCCGGGAGCCCGGAGCTGGGGCTCTGCTGCGGTGGCTGCGACCAGGAGGCCTGACAGGGCTATGCCGGCGGTGCGGCCTCAGGAACACTCACAGGGCTGCGAATCTGGGGCACACCTGGAAGGCGCAGGCCTGCATACTGACTCATATAAATAACTCTTTATTGTGTGGCTATTAAGACGAGAGATTGCTTTTATTAAAGTGCAAGTTATTGTGGTACAGCAAATTAAAGAATTTTAAAGCATACTAAACAGCCACCGATATTCCCCATTCGGTCATGTTTTACAGTACTTTAAACGGCAGTATATTGTTAGGGAGATGTAAAGTGTATGCCAAGGTTGGGAGCTGACAAAACAATTTGGGCACCTCTTCTAGGCAGCAAGGATGGAGAGAACACTGGTGCGGGCCTAGGCCTGGGCAGGGAGGTGTGCTAGCAACAGAGTGGGGGTCAGACATCTCTCCTCTGCAAGTCCGGGGAGGCAGCCCATGTCAGCTCTGTTCTAGCAAAGAAGAACATCTTCAAACTGAGCAAAGTTTCAGAGAGGATCTTAAGATAAGACAAAAGATGGAAGGAAAGAAGGAGAGAAGGGAAGGAGAGAGAAAAGCAGGAGGAAATGAAATTCAAAAAAGGATTTTTAGTGCCCAATACCAAAGGGCCACAACTTTCTTAGTGAGCCAGCCCAGTTTTCTCTGACTTCCTCTTCTCCAGGAAAGTAAGCTGGGGTCTGATTATTTCCCCCGTTTATTCCTAATGCTGATTCCATTTCTCATTAAAAATGAACTACAGCAACACAAGCAACCCACCCTTTCTTCACTTCAAACCGTCCTGGGACCCAGCCTGTTCTCCTCCCTCTCATCTCTATGGCTGCTATTCTGGTCCGAGTCCTGTCCCCTCTCACCAGACCCCAAAGCTTCTGTTCCCACTCTAGTCCCCTCCTGCAACCATCCTTCACATGCCTTGGACAATCCTTTAAGAAAACTCATATCAGACATTGGCACTCCTCTGCCCGCAAACCCTTTAACCCCGTCCTTCCCTCCGCATGTAGGGTAAAATCTCGAGGACTAGCCACAGCTACAGAGCCTCGCCTTGGTGTGTCCAGCGCATACCTGAGCCGCGCTCCCACTCACGAAGTTCTTGTGGCTTCTTGAACCTGGGAAGTTCTTGTTCCCTGGGGCTTTTGCACATGCAGTTCACTTAGTCTAGAATTCTCTTCCTCCTGATTCTGTGGCCAGCTCCTCTCCAGTTCACTCATTCTCTGGGAGGCCCTTCCTGAACATCTGATCTAAAATGGACTCATCCAGAACTCTGTCTTCAGCCTATGTGTGTTTCTACCATTGTCAAAGGTTGTAATTTCAAGAAATAAAACAAAAAAAAAAAGGACCACAGCAACAACAACAACAACAGAGCAACTTGTGACCAAGCCCTTTTTTCTCTACCATTTCCCATATGTGGAAAGTTCTAGGACAGCAAAGCTCATAACTATTTCCTACTCAATACTTAGCAGTGGGGGCACACAGCAGGTGCTTACTAGTTGTCAAATGGGTAAATAACTTATTAAAACAAGAGGTCACCTTAGAAGGAAACCCAGTTCACAAACTGTTAATAGTTTGGAATGTCCCCCAAAAGCCTGGTCCCCAGCTGGTGGCATTACTGGGAAGTGATGGAAATTTTAGGAGGTGGGGCCTAGTTGGAGGAAGTGTGTCACTGGGGGTGTCACTTTGAAGGGTATATTTCTGTCTCTCTCTCTCACTCTCACTCTCTTGCTTTTTGGCTGGAAGAGCTGAGCAGCTTCCCTCTGCCCTGCCTTTCCACCATCATATTTCTGTCTTGGAGCCAGCTGACCATAGACCTAAACCTCCGTAGTAAGTGAAAACAAACCTGTCCTCCTCTAACTTGTTATTCTCAGGTATTTTATCACAGCAAGAGAAAGCTAACACATGCTAAAACATTAACCCTCAATATGATGGTGTTTGGAAGTGGAGCTTTTAAAAGGGATTTAGGTCGTGGAGGATAGAGTCCTCATGAGTGAAATCGGTGCCCATTAAAAAAAAAGGGGGGTGCCTAGAGAGATCTCTCACCTGCTCTATGCTATATGAGAATAAAATGAGAAGTCAGCAATCTACAACTCAAACTGGGGCCCTCACCATGACCTGACTGTGCTGGCATTTTGATCTCAGACCTACAGATTCCAAAACCTTGAGAAACATATTTCTGTTGTTTTTAAGCAAACTAATTTATGGTTTTGTCATAGCAACACAAACTGACTAAGAGAACTAGCCTAAATCCTATGGTTAAAACATGTTTAAAGTCAATTTAAAAACTAAATCTGCTCCATCAGAAAGAGAATAGATGATTGAAGTCTGACATTGATTTCATAGAATGGAATACAATGAAACGAGAATGAACGAACCAATCCTGCAAGGATAAAAAATTGTTGAATCACAAA